>VZSZ01007402.1:142320-154396 GCA_013398815.1 Ibidorhyncha struthersii
TCTTATTGGTTTTGGCTCCTTTTGAGTAAGATCTCACTATCTCAGATCAGTTCTCTGCATAACATGCATACTAATCAGGGGATAAAGAGACAGAAAGATCAACTTCTAAGTTCATTAGCATGACACACACTGAGGTTAGAGCCAAGGTTAGTTACACTATAAGCAATGGTAATCCTCCAAGACTAAATAGTTTTGTTAGATGAACTCTGCTGCAGCATGAAATTGCAATTTTTAACTTTTTCTCCAGTGGAACTGCCAAACAGTCCTTTGTAGCCGTGGTGGTAACCCAGAACCGAAACCACAGAAGGGTGTTTGTCAACAGGCTTTCATGCAATTTTAAAATTTTGGCTCCTTTTAGTAACAGTAGACCAACACTGTTCTTACTTTTCTCATGTAAGAGGTTTGCAACAAGTAGTGTGAAACACATGAATAAAATTAGAATAATCTCTGTATAGCCCAATATTGGCTTATTTTACAGAGTTCTACTTAAAGTTTATAAGATTCTTTGAGTGTTTCAGATTATAAGAGCCCCCAAAAGTGCCATGCTGTTTTATATAACTAGGTAGCTGACATAATTCATAGAGGAAAAAAGATTTAAAGCAACTCTGCACCATGTAGTTTCTCTTTGTGAATTATTCTCTCCATATTTTTATGCAGTAGCGTAAATTACAGGGATGCCAATTTTTGCTCTGTGTTTATCAAATGAAATTACACAGAGATTCCTAATAGTATGTTGTATGAAGGCCTAAGTTTTTAGAGTTAATTAAGTTGATGAAAAATTAATTTTTCACTTATTTGTTCTCATTTCACAAACAGAATCTTCTTTGTTCATAACTGACTGCTGTAACAGCTTTGAGTCTTTGATTAATACCAATTATTTGAATAAAGATTTGCTATTACTTGAAAGTTTGAGCCTTTTGGCTCTAAGTAATTAATAGGACAGGATGAAGAAAAAAAGGTAGTGAATTATTCACTAACATTTGGCTTATTTACAATCAAATGACCCTTTCAAATTGAAAAGCACTTGGTGAAAAGCAGAAGACAAATGAGATTTTTCTGTATAAATAATGAATAGCCCTTATTTTTAAATTGAAACCCCAAATTTAATACAACAAAAAATTCCCTACGCTATCTATTCTGTAGCTCTGTCATATGATGCACTTTGTTTTTGTGAGTTCAGAACATGTTCTGTTTGACCTTCATGGAGCTTTCTTTCAGATCTGATCTTGCATCTGCATAGCTTTAGGGACTGTAATTTTATTCCACTAAAAAAAAATAAAAAATTACACTGAAAGCTCCATTAAGACTTTTTTCTTCCAAGTTATGCCTGATTTTCACCTTGCAATGAACTAATCAGATGAGCTTTGTTGCAGGACTATGTGCGTGTGCAAGTACTATATTTGCAGAGAAACATCATTTGCTTCAGAATTGAAATATTAAACAATATCTCAGTCATTTATCTATGCTCTTTTCTTAATCGTAGATCTTCTTGTAAAGGACGTAATTTAATTATAAACAATTCAGTAGAGCACAAGATGCTCCTTCAGTCCAAAAACTATCTGTAAAGGATCTAAATATTTTACTGACTTTCCAAATTCTTTAAAAAATTGCATTGTTATAATTATAGGTGCTCCACCCCTTAGCAGATTTATGCATGTACTTACCCTTGTACACTTCATGCCTTCTGAATTGTTATATTTAAATTGCATCTGTTGCTATAAATTGATGCAGATTTGTTAGATGAGTATCTGAAGTGGATACATGGCCTGTAGTTCACTTTCGCTTGCATTTTGTGAATACTGTCCAGAATTCTGCTATAGATGCTACATTCCTTTCCACTGGCACTGGGCTGCTGTGTGTAGAGACCAAAGTTCAAATCTGATGACTTAGAAGGCCAAGCAAAATACCTTTTTAACCAGATAAATCTACTTTTCTTTCTGAGGGGACTGTAATGAATTGCCAAGTAGAAAATAGATGTTTTTTAATGTTTTCTCTACTTAAATGAAAAATTTTAAAAAAAGTCTGTCTTTTAACGCGCTAGAGACAATCAGAGGCAACACATCATTCCCAAAACAGAGCTTATCTGCCCTGCGAACCAGGGCTTCTAGGTCAGGCTGGTGACCTGAATTTATACCTGGCTATTGATAATATCAGATTATGTACTTACATACCTTATGTGTTTGTGTTTTGCTGCAGTTCATCATTTACTCTTCGTCTGTGTTGCCTTTTTGCCTGATAACAGAGCAAATCCCCAGCGTGCTAGCCTACATTGATAATGAATGAATAATGTTAATTACCTTTTAGCTATGGTATTACAAATGGGTATTATATACTTGGCTTCGTAATGCAGTTGAAATAAACAGGTATACTTGGCAAACTGCCGAAATTTAGCTTTTTGTAAAGTGTAAGGATTTGCTTTTTGATTAACGAACCAACAGCTTATATAGCCGATACTGAAAAAACAGAAGGTGCCCCAAGTTTTGTGTTTACATGGAACTGTCCTTCACCCCTTTTCCTCCTTCCCTGTCTCCCAGCTGTCCCTTGTGTCCTGGTTTATAGAAAGGGCAGACAAATGTGATTGTCTAATAATTAACAAAGTGGGTAAACTGCTCAGTGGTCCAAGGCAGACACCAGGAAGGAGGAACATTCTCTAGAGAGGTCAAATTAATGTGTATGTTGCCAAAATTAGAAAGGGATAAACAGCACCTATCCTTGACTACATCACTGCTAGTCAATCAGCTCTGTACAAGTGCTCTAGGAGGAGGGAAAGATGAAGCATAGTGAACCCCAAAGCATATTGCACTGCCAGGAGACAGCATCAGTCTCTGTAAATATTACACGTAGGTGATTTCAAACCCAGCCAGAATCACTCACGATCTTTTTCTGGAGCTAGGTATTTACTAGGGAGTTGTTTCTAGTTATCTGTAACTTGACATATCTGTCAGCTCACCTCGAGTCCAAAATATGCTATGAGGTTTTGCAGGCTTCTCAGTAGGACACTGGCGTCATACCATATGAATGGGGAATTTACAGGGGAATAAAAGTAATCTGTGATGGCTGATCTCCTGCCTCTGGCCTTCGGCTTAAACACATCTGAAAGTATGGAAAAAGTGCCTCCCCAAAGGCTTAGTATTCTTGAAAATTTAAATGAACGGAACGTACTGGAACTGTTCAGCTGGGCTGATGTGGAAGGTGGCTTCCAATTTGGGTTAGTTTTGCGCTGTGGAGAGGGGAATATTGGGTTTTATAAGGAAGGTAACTCATTTGGGGGAAAAACCCCCACTATTTAGCCTTGCTTTCTTTTTTAACAATTGCTACTGTTGGATCATGCAAATATTCAAATAAACCAGTAATAGCTTGCCAGAAGCCAGGCTGTTACAAAACATACAGACAAGTTGAAATAAAACTATGCTAAAAATTATTAAAAAATTAAGAGAACACTGCAAATTTAGGAAATACCAGAATAAGATTATTCGGGCAAACTTAACATGCCTCTTTTTTCGCAAGTAAGGTTTTTGTAATCCTAAATTACCTGTTCAGACAGTGCTGGTATATGGACAGGGACCTTTCAGAAGAAGCCCTGGTCTGCTCAAGGGCACAGAAAGGATGATACATAGCTGTTTTGTTTTCTCCTCATTATTCAAGTGTGTGCCCTGAAGCCTTATCTACTGCACATGATTCAAACCATGCTATGGAGAAGAAGAATTAATTTCCTTTTCTGTCACATCTACCCATCCAAGAGCCACCACTAGTGAACAAGTCTCAACATTTCTGCAAGCCAGAAAAGTCGTATTTGTTATAATTATAGGAGTAGTGGTATTAATAATACTAAATACACTGGTGGACAACTGAGCCACGGCTGCACAATTCACAGGTAACTACTCATTCAAAATGCCATGGTTTAGGGGCATACTCAAGGATTTCTGACATTGATACATTTAGATTTTACTTTTGTTAATTTTATGTATGAACAAGTCTGTAATGCCAGCTACAGAGTGCCAACCTCAGGCACCTCCTAAACAGCACATTATTAGTGAGCATCTGTGAAAAGCTTTGGTCCTAATTACATAGAACTCAGTTTTAGAGGCAGGGTTGATACTGCTCTCAGATGGGGAGAGCCCAGAAAGAATAAACTTCATTGCATATGTTGGTTCACCATACTCTGCCACAACAGTTTTTTACATAGCTGTGAAGGTGCAGACTCCTGAGGGCTCTGCTAAATCCCAGCTGGGAGATTTTGTCTCCCTCCTAGTAGCCCCATAACCCAAGGATGTATAGATTTTACAGAGGTAAGTCATTTTAACTGAAGCACTAGGAAAGACAAGGCTGACCCAGCAGAACTTACTCACCTTGAAGTTAATCCCTGATTTCATAAGAAAAAAACAATAGTTAAACTTGAAGGAACAGCAAAAACTCTCCTGAGTCTCACTGATTAAAGGACTGAGTAGGAAGAACTGGAAGCCTGCAATATGCAGCAGTTAGGGAGCTGGATTGCCTCATCTGTTGTTTTGGTGATTTTTTTTTTCCCAGCTTTTCTGGCAGTGAGGGAAATAAGAAAAGTCTCCACCCCCTGCTGCTGCTGTAAATCACCACAGACCCCAAATCAAGATGATATAAGCTGCAATTAATGCAGCACTAATACAAGAATTGGTGTAATCACAGTAGCTAAATGAGAAGGGTGCTAATTGCTGGTCATTGACATACTTCAACTGATGAGCAGCCTATTAGCCTTAGAAATGAGGGAGGTTTATTACTATCACGTTGGGTGATCAGCTGGTCTTTGTCAAAATAACTTCCTGTGGAATAAAAATAAGAAATGAGCTGTTCCTTACATGTTAAGAGGAGTTTTGCTGAGATAGCTGAAAAACGTGTTTTTGTTTTGCTCTGATTGTAAGTGTTAGTCAGATGGAAGATGGTGAAGGAAACACAAGGGGCTCATCTTTTTCTGAAACTCTCTTCCTCTGTGAGACATTATGAAGGATCCCTGGCTTTGATACTTTCTAAAAAGCAAGTATTTCTTAAACTGGGATTGCATCAGGGTGCACTACATCTATCTTCATTCCCATATAGCTTCTGTTATCTTTTTATATATAAATATATGTGTAGATCTCTCTTATGGTTCTTCACCAGTAGGAATTTTTATTGCAATACAACTAAGAATTATTATTTTGTTCTACAGAAAATAAACACGGATCATGTCCCAGATGTGGGAGTGTGATGCGGCAATATTTGCCACAACTGATTTTGAGTAGATTCTGGCTGACAGCTGCTCTGGCCACCCACCAGAGCACCCCAGAGTCACGCTGTAGCCGTACAGCGCCAATGCAGGCTCTCCTTTGGCACTTTATTTCCTTGCTGGTAGGGTTTATCTTCACTTCATAGATTTCTGGCTTCCCTAAGAGTTTCCTGGGTACAAAGCAGAGCAAGCACCGTTTCAGAGTTCTGTCTACTCCCTCTAATTTCTGTAAGCAGTAAATGCAATTCTGGATCAATACTAATTAAGTTCATCAAAAAAAAAAAAAGTTGCTTAAAGTGACCGAGAAAAGGATTTAAAAACACCACTGGGAAGTTCCTTATGGAATTTGATCATGATTTCTTGAAGGAGAGTTCTTCACCCTTTAAAAATAAACACTGGATATCGCTAGCATCCCCCCATATATGCCACTCTTCTTTTGAAATGCTTTGTGTAATAGTTTAGTTCTTTCCTTCAATGACCACAGTTTGGCTGAACGCAGCGGTGTAGGGCAATTGTCTTGGAAGCTGCATGGCCTTGTTCAACTACATTTTACCATGTCTGTCTTCTGGTGTTCATTACATCATCGTCATTCAGCAACCGAAACATCTGTTCAGTAACACCAGCCGTACCAAGCTGGACTGCACTAGCTGCTTGTTTGCTAAAACAAGTGATTCAGAATGCTGATATTAATTCATGATGCCTAATACAGTTTGAGTGCCAGCTATCTGATAATTCACCTCTAAGTTGTGCCGTGATATTTGAGAACAAATAAAATGTCTGTTCTAGTTATCGCAAGACGTCCCTATCTAAACATGTAAATATCTCACGGCGCTGGTCAGGAATTTCATCTGAAGGCCTTCGACTCTGAAGGGGAGTTTCTGAATAGTTCTGAGCTTATCAAACCTACAAGGCCCGGAATAAAGCCAGGTTGTTTAGTAATGGTTCCTACTGTTGTAGTTCCTTTGCTTTTCTTGACTGTGCTCAGGTAAGTATTGATAATGAAATTCCTTCAGGCTATCTCTCGAGGCATTGTTACGTTGCAATTTATGAATTTAAAACTAGTACGGAAGTATGAAAATATTGAAAAGGGATAGTGGATTTGGAAATGTTTCAAATATGTTTTGTGTCGTGCTGATTTTACGCACAAGCCACACCTCACGTCCTTTGCTGAACCCCTGACTTCTCTTGGCGCAGCCGAAGGGTTCCTAGTTGTTGCAAACGCTAATTGTGCTGCTGGTGGCAGAAAATTCATGCTCCTGGTTATGCTTTATGTGCCTGGCTGTAACCTGTAACAAAGTAAAGTCAAATATAACTGCCCTATATATTTAAGCCAGATCTCTATATTCACTTATCTTTTTAGAGCAGATTCTTTCAAGGGAACTTGAACTTTCATGTGTATTTGTTTTCCAGCATAAGCCTGAATGTCCTTACTTAGTGTGCAATACCTTTTCTAAAGAATGTTGTAATGCCAAGAAATGTGTAATGTGTACATAAAGGTCATATCAATTATTCTGATTAATCTTTTGCCTGTTGGACTGGACATTTTAGTCCCTTCCTAGACTTTATTCCAGTGGGAATTCTCCTTTCTACTTATTGATACCTTTAGAAATATTCTGTAAAACTGCATTTGCTTCCCTGCCCCTCCACCCCCAATTTGATTAAATACCAATACTAATTGCTAGGAAATTGTTACAGTTGTTACACTGAAAATTGTAGAAACTGTTACCTTGATAATGGGAAAGGTGCACGAGGTCATCAGAAACAAAAAGATGTCCCGGAATCTGAGATTTAATCTTTTCCTGGTGGTATAAGGAATAGTGTACTTTTAAACATCTTGCCAATGCTTATTACACTTTTACCACCAGCTGAGTACCAGATGTCTGTGTATTTCTATTGAATGTACTTGGAAAATACAGGACAGAAATTTGCGTTTTACCTTGCCACTTTCTTGCGTACTATAAACAGACTAAGTATCACTCATATTATCGAAGCACTTAAAAATCAGAACAGAGCAAGTATCAACTAAACGTGCTCAGTTGAACATGCTGATTATTAGCTGAAAACAGTTTTTGTGTATCTGGTTGTTCTTAGGACTGAACGTTATGAAAACTTTACAGGTTATACACAACCCTGTTTATTTTGATAGATACTAGAGTACTGGACTTCAGGTTGTCTCTGTAATTGGCAATGAAATTACAAAATTATATACCATATGTACATTTATAAATATGCTCTAGGAGGATGGATACAAATTATTTTGGAGACGAATCTGAGGTAACAGAGAATGTGTTATTAACTTAATTGTATTTCTCTCCCGTGCTCTGTTCACCCTGTTAAGTAGCTACCTGCACCTCTGAAGGGATCTGCAAATGAATAGCTTCTTTGAAAAATTGTCTTGCTTCAGAAAGCACCTCATTGTACTAAACACAATTTTCTCCATTTTTGGTGGTAACTTGCAGATGTTTACAGCATATGAGAGTAAATCAACTCTTACGGCTTCCTTCACTGGTTGTCGGCTCAAGGCATTAAGCTGAGTCCCTCTAGTGAATGTGTAAAGGCCATTTAAAGTCTGTTTTGGATAAACCCTTGCTGGAATTTGTATAATCTGAAGCCTGTTGCGATAGCCTACATCTCTCATTTTGAAAAAAGCATGACACTGACGGCACAAAGTGGTGGTTAGTGGTATCATGCTCTATTGTTTTAAAAACTGAGGATTTCAGTTCGATGCTGTTCAGCGAGGGAGAAGGACTTAGGCTAATAAGAGTGAAGATAAGACCGTGAGGAGAATAATGATATCTTTAAGGGATATTCAGGCCTTGCATCTCCAGCTGCTCTGAGCAACAGCAAGGAAAGAAAACTGTATCAGTTTCTGAGCTATAAAAAGCGCAGACCTTTTTCTGCTCTGCTGGATTACAGGAATCAATAATTTCACATTTTCTACTCACCACGGAAGTAAATGCCTGATCTCAAGTCACGTCACCACATGGCAGATCAAAGCCCTCAGGATCAAAGAGATTAAAGTAGCACAGGTTCTCACAATATTATTTTCAGATTAAAAAGCACTAATTAAAATTTCTGTAGAAATCCATGTAATGAGTTAGTAGTAAAAATTTTTACAGGAAAAGTCCATCTCAATGTAAGTAAAAATCCCATTTCTTTATGTTCCTTTAAAAGGGTTTCATCCCTGATTTTATCTGTAGCACATTTCTTCGTGTTAGCCTGTTTCAAAAGCCTCAACTGAAAGTAGTTTGACAGCAAACTGTGAAGTGGCTTTTATTTCAGTCCTGCGGGTGTCTTGCCCTTTAAGGAAGAATATGTTGTATCTCACAACTGAAACAAAAAGACCTGATTTGCACACTGCTTTTTTCCGCAGAGGACAGGCTGTCGTGACAGGAGATGGGGGTGAGACCTTGGAGGCGGCTAAGGTACCTCCATCCAGAGGAGGAAGATAGCTGCACGTGTCAGGCCTGATCCAACCTACAAGGAGTATTCCAGCTCTTGCATTATTGCAGCTCCAGGCAGCAACTGGAAACTTTATGGGAGGTTAAAATAATACTGTAAGTTGCAACAACTCTTAATTTGGCATCATACAGCTTTGCCAGGGAGGCAAGTGATCCGAAGGTTACCTCACTGATACAGATTATGGATGACTGGATCTATAGTCCCAATTTTCATTCTATCATGAATTTGCCGCCACTGACTTTTGTTTCTAACTTCACTGTTTCTTGATGTGGAAAAACCCTTATCATATTTCACCATTCATCACATTTAAGTAGTTTCACCATCGTGGAACATCAGAACGAGGAAGTAATTTTCTGTTCTATGGGAGGCTGAGAAGGTGATGAAGGGCTTTTGCCAAATTCCCTCATTCTCTTAAAGAATGAATGTGCAATGAATAAATTGAACAGATTTTTTAATAAACTGGCACAATTATTAGCAGGCCCAACCGGACAGTCTCTTTCCTATGGGACATTAGTTTTAGACATCTGGCTCGTTTTTCTGCTTGCTAAAAGTTGGTTTTGCTAGCAATTCGGACTCTGGGACCCACCTCCAAATGGATCCGCACAAGTGGATGCCTGAACTTTAAAGAGACCAGTCACACCAACAGCCTGAAACGAGTTCCCTGGAAGGACAGGACCAGTATCTGAATCAATTTCATACTGGAGGCCCATTATAAACAAGTATTTCTATGTGAAAGGAAGCCTCTCCTCTCAGAGGTGCTTTTTGTGATTTTGAACATGAGATGAATGATCTCCTGGATAATGAAGAGCATGTTAAACAGCCCAGACCTTGAGAGTTAATAGGTTGCTGGTTATTTATTGTAACAATGATATGCCTGTGCTTTCACGTATGCAGCAATTAATAAACTCCCTTACCACAGGGCCTCAGCATTATCTATAATATTGTCAAAACCATTCAAGTTGCACTTTGTCTCAACAGAAGCAAAATGGTATAAGGAGAAAACGTTTCCTTTGTCTTGGGGAAAATAGAGCTATCAGTTGAGAAATGACATCGGTACACTGCACGGGCTAGGTTGTAATTCATCTATTTTCTCACTTTGATGATGTATTTGGGGGCTGATTTTGAAGGTTTCCAAGAAATTTAGAGAGGGCTGTGTTCTGTATGGTCTGTAACTATTTTCTGCTTGTTATGAGTACGGGCTTTTTTTCTATGAGGCTTAGGTCATCTTCTCATATTTGTTGCTGACTTACGCTTGCTGCCCTGCTTTCCTAATTTGTGAAGAGACAATGAGAACTCAGCAGAACTTTTGAAGGAAATATCTTTCAGCCAAAAGTATGGATTCAGCTATTCCAGTACATTTTATGGATGTATATTAATTTAAAAGTTTATTATTTGTTTGGGTCTGATTTTTTTTAAAATCAAAATATTTCATTTATACATATTTAAAATACAGTTTCAGGACAGACTGACTTTAAAAAAATTCACTTTGTTTTAAATATTGCAATGTTGTAAAAAATAATGAGATCCCCAAATTTTCTTCAAAAAAGTTTTTTTCAAAGTGCCCAGTGAACCGAAAGTGTAGTTATTTCCTCAGCTCTGTTTCTTCTTAAGGTTTCTCAGTCCATTTGTCTTGAAAAGTCTGCTGGTGGAAGACTAGAGCTCAGAGAATGTCCAAAATCCAGCACGAGTCATTCTCTTTTGCATATCTTGGGCCTAATTCATGAGGAAGTAATCACCTCCCTACCCAAAAAGATAAGACTGAACAATAATGTTATGCCCCATATGGTTTGTTTAAAAACTGTTTGAAACTCATTGGGGTTCTGAGAGTAACTGTAGATGTTTCAGCTGTAGGGCTGTCCCTCCTCTGGCATGAGCACTGCCCACCTGCAGCCGGCTTGGCACGTGCTCGGTGTCCGCAGCTGCAGTTCCTTGGAACGTCAAGAATAACAATCACAGAATGCCCAGACGGTAAATACATACTATAAACAATATTTTCTAATTTATAGTATCTTAAATAGCGTGTCCTACACTGAAATAGGTTCCCGTCTTGATCGTATTTCTTTTTCTGCGGGAGACAAAAAGACTGGCACCTCTGCAAGAGTGAGCAGGCATCAGTGTAAATCTGCGCAGCACTTCCCTAGGGTGCCCCCGAGAGAGCGCGTCTCCGCCCCGGACGCAGAAAGAAGAAGGCGTTATTGGGGTGGTGGTGGTGGAATCGGCAGGGAAGGGTCCAACTTACTGTGGCACAAGAGGAGGAAAACAAAAGCAAGAGACCTCACGGCTACCCGGCACGGAGGAGCAGATATTTTCATTGATTTTGGGTGGTGAAAAAATGAATGACTTAGTAAACTTTCCGTTTGGAGACGTGTGGGTGGCAGAGTTTAGATGCCAATGATTGAATGGGAAAGCGCATCTGAAACCAAATTCACAACATCCAACAAACAGGGAACCTAGTCTGCAAGTTTAGTTTTAATTTAAGTTTAAAAGTGAATTTAAATGAGAATGAAATAGCACGTTATATTTTTATCTAGTTAACCAAACAACACTCAAACTCTAATTAAGCACCAAGCATTTTTAAGTAGTCGGTAACGAGGAATAAAAGGTATATCTGCTGAACTAATACTGAGGTAAGTGCACAAAGGGCCAGAACAAAAAGAAATGTTAATTAAAAGATAATGTCAAAGGGATGGAATGTTTTCTTGGGATAACAGTCTCCTGCTGCTAAATAAATGCCAAGGTGAAGTCCAGGCATCCATCAAAACTGAATGCCACGCCAAAGTCGGCATATTTTAAGAAGAAAGACATTTAGCTGGAACTTTCACAAAAAGACATTATTCCTCATGAGAAAAAAGGGCTTCTGCGCATTTCCCCTTGGTTTGATAGATATTGCTGCTATTGATGGACCATTTTCCTGATGGTGTAATTGATTTCGCGGTACAACAGCCTAAGAAATGCTTTTTGTATATATTCAAGCAGGATTAGCACAGTACACTTAGAAATTGGCTTTTGACTTGAAACTAGCTTATTTTTCTTGTGTGCCTGAATTTAGGGATGGTGTTTCTGGGGTGAATCTTGACCTGACAAAACCAGTGGGAGTTCTGCTGCTGAGTTGGATAATATCACCATTTCACCTTTGCTCGCCTCATGCTGCCGCTGACCTGCTACGTCTCTTCACCTCCTGGTAGGCTGTTAATTTTACATTCTAATGACAATGATATTTTCCTATCCAAAGATGCTGTTTGTGTGGCGTCGCTTTGCGGCCCTTGATGTAAAATTGCGGCAGCTTGATGCGCAAATCTGCGTATTGGGGATTGCATTTTTCGAACTCCCCCAGGGTTAGGCCAGCCGGGACCTGCTGCGCTGGATCCCGCCTCACCC
>VZSZ01007402.1:155913-213461 GCA_013398815.1 Ibidorhyncha struthersii
TATATTCCTTTTCTCCGTCCCCCCCCCCCCCCCCCGCTGGTTATTTCTGTTCTGGTTGGAAGTGAAGGATGTGAGGGATCTCCCAGACCCTGCTGCTGAAGAGCAGTTAAACAACCAAGTGTTTCCTTCGGTGACCATGGGAAATAGCATCTTCAGGGATCGTTCCTAATGTGAAGTTGGTATTAATAAGGACTCTAATTTGGGATTTTTTAGTGAAAAACATTTGACTTTGTAAATAGTTCCTAAAAGTGGTGACTTGTTTAACTTTTTTTGCTTTTCAAGGCCTCACAGAACTGAGTTGTATGAGGATGCACCCTCAGCATGCTGGCCTATCGTATATTCTCCAGACTACAACATCACATTCATGGGACTTGAGAAACTGCATCCATTCGATGCAGGGAAATGGGGAAAAGTAATCAATTTCTTGAAAGGTAAAATAACAGAAGGTACCTCTTAGACCAACGTTTGCACAAAAGCTAATAGAAATTATGTAGTTACTGCAGACTTACGTTAATAATCGCCAATATAATAGTGACTGTACATCTTCATTGCTCATTGTGTAGATTTAAGCTATGCTCTTTAATCATATTTGGAGTGCTTTAGTATTCTTATATATTTGCAGACTTAAATTGTGGCAAGTTAAATTGATTGTAGGATTTCTGAGGTGGGTTGAATGTCATGTGTTATGTATTGTTGAAGATCTTGCCTATGAAATATTTAAAAGATGAGATTGTAATGTTAGAGCAAACATCCTACGACAGGAGTTTTTTAATACAAAGGTTTGTTCCACAGTCCTTTGAAAATGTATGTTCTAGCCTGCTCCACTAATTAAACCCACAGTTTTGGTTTCAACTCAGTCACGGTGTCTGTGCAGAGTGCAACTCCTGAAATATGATTGAAAATTCAAGCTCATTACATGATCTGCTCTCCCCAGAGGCACGAATAATACTAGCCAGAGTAACTAGTTTGGTTCATTTCACTTTGGCCCAGAGCTTTACAAGACTGTGAGTAAAAAGGAGTGAGGAGAAATATGAGCATAGCAATGTCTTAGACCATCTTAAAATATTTCTGGTCTTTGTGATTTGAATGAAAGCATGAAGTGAGCAGAATTTCATTGCTTGGCCTTTACAACAAACGTTTATGTGGGATATTTGAGAACTGTTTCCACCTCTGAAGCAAGCACCCAAATCTTGACTTTCAGCCTAGCCTCTGTTAGGCGCAGAATGCGGGAGCATTGCGGATGTAGCTCAGAGTGCCGTGTTTTGATACTTGACAGATTTTTAATGATTCAGACTTTTTCTTTGAGCTCTAGATTAATGTAGGAGAACAAGATTCCCTTTAAGTTTCCTTTTGAGGATAGCTACCGTTTGCTGTTCCACTTTCTTCTTTCTTTTGAGGACCAAGCCTGGATCTAAAACAGAACACAGCCCTCAGTTTCGTAGCAATGAATGGAAAATCCTTCCTGTGCTAGCTGCAAGCTTGCAAGCGGCTTGGCTTGCAAGGCCTGAATTGCAGTTTGGGAGTACCGTGTATAACTTCTATAGCCTTATGCCACCATTGCTTTGCACCTGGTGTGGCAAGAACTGCAGCATTCCTTGTGGCTTGGGAAACTACAGGTGTTAATGACCGGCCTCCAGTGGGGTGTAACTTAGTTTTCAGGCTGAAAGATGAGCGCAGCTTGTATAAATCCATTCTTTATCAACCTCATGATATTCTGATAATGTCTGGGAAGAGCTTTGAGACGCCTCTGGTGACAGGCAGAACTTTTTGTGATGGTGTTCGCTATTGCTGTTTAAACAAATTGGAAGATATAGGCAGAAATACATTAAGGAAATACAAATATAAGAACCAAGGTTAGGATCAGGGCCTATAAAATCTTGGCATCTCTTCGTCTAAAGCTTAAGCCTGCTTATCAAGTTTAAAAAAAAAAAAAAAAGCTTTTTCTCTTGCCAAGACAAAGGTTGTCTGAGAGCCAGGCCTCTCCCATTTATGTGGTCCTAATGACTCCTTCAACTAATGAACTTTTGCAGTGAAGTATTGCCTTTCTGACTTTAGACTGCCTTGTATTAATTTAACCAAGGTTAAACGAATTGTAGCACTCCATTTAGTTGGGCTCTTTTCTGTGTGAAGTCTCCACTCTTTACTCGGTCTTTCCCAGAGAATTGGTTTTCCCAATCGCTTTACTCTCCTTGCTTTGTGAAGGCGAAAGAAGCCCCAGGGTACTCCAGGGCGCTCCTGCTTTTCTCTGGCTGGGTAGCAGCTCCTGCCAACAGCTGACCTACACTGTTCCTGGTCATCTTCTAGAAAATGACCAGTGAAAATCTTTCTACGCTTACCTTCTCCTTCCTCAAGAATGAAACTGTTAGCAGTTTGGCTTTCTGTCTGATACCAATGAATGAATGAAATGTTTTTCAAGCCTCAGTCAGGAGAAACATGAGCTTGCCAAAACAAATGTTGTTGCAGGTGCTGTTCTTGTAAAACACTTCAGAACAAAATCTCTCACATTTGTGAGTTGTTTTCTTCCTTCTCCAAGTATAAATTGGAGAAAAGGTGCAGTCTTAGACTGTAGCCGTGCAGCAATTAAATACCAAAACTTCTCTGCGAAGATCAGAGTGGTGCCTTATATTTGTTGTTTGTAGTGATCATATGCAAAGCTCCACTGTTTTCGTGCGCTGCTTGGATTTTTTAGTTGACCCTAACTTGAACTTTCTGGCAAGTATATCCAGATGTATGCATTTGACTGTATAATCTTTGATCATAGTATGAAATCTTGGGGTGATATTTTGTAACTCGCTCTTATAAAACCAGGTTTTTAAATGAACTATCTTTTGGTCTCTGAGGGGAAGAACTAACAGCTGGTCATTGGCATTTTTTGAAATTAAATGGAGGTAGGGGTGTGACAGAAATATCCTAATTAAGCGTAAGCAATTGCTTCCATAAACATCTTCTTTTTTTTTTTTTTTTAATTCTGATTTAGGGAGTTAAATAGTAGTATCGAATGTGGAATTTCTTAAAGCATGTTAGAGTGGTGAATATTCGATGGTATGAGCACCAAGATCTCCCCAGTGAATTGAGCCCTAGGCTATAAGGATTCTTTTGTGTCTGTCCATCCTCTGTCGCTATGTCTTTTCTTTTAAACAATAATTTACCATGATTACACTCTGGAAACTTTATGTAAACAATATTTATCATATACACACTAACTTAATAGCTTACATGTATAAGGGAATGTATTTGGAAAAATTGTAAAGACCGAGCAAACCCAAGTTGTTTCAGTGATTTGCATTACAGATGAAGTTATCATGTCAAGGTCAAAGTAGCTTCTTTGGCAGGGTGAAATATGGGACTTTAAGCAGTGGTATACAATGCCAATTGTTATTTCTCTCCTGTTTCAGAAGAAAAACTAATTGCAGATGACTTGATTGTAGAGGCACGGGAAGCCACTGATGAAGATCTCTTGATTGTTCACACAAGGCGCTACCTTAATAAATTAAAGGTGCTGTACTTATTAATGTATTTTTTCAAGCAAACTATGTAAAATTAGTGTGAAAAACAACAAATATCCTACTAGATTTGTTGTAGAATCAACTTTTACAGGTTATAGAACTGTGTATTTTGATAACATTTATAACTTTGTCATTGAGAATACTGAAAGAAAAACAGAATAGTAGGCAATACACACTATAGAGGGGTGGAGGCGAAAGAGGGTCTACCGTGTTATACAGGTGACCTGAAATGATATTTCAGGAAAGTTAAATGAACACAAGAAAAATTTTAATGTTCGAGATGTAAATAATATTCTCTTTAGTACTAGGATTTTAGTCTTCAAAAGTGTAAGTTTTGATTTACTTTAGTAAAATGGTGTTCTGAAATTGAAAATACATTGGAGACCATTAAAATGGAGTACTTTATAGGATGTTTTTTAATGCAAGGATTGCTTTATGGGTTTGGGGTTTAAGTAATCTGAAAAGAGCATCTGTATAGGGATTCTCTTGAGGGAGAAGTGCTGGCTTCATGCTTAGACACTGCCTGTGCCGGTGGAATATGGAGAGAGTTGAAAGATCGATGTTGGGGCATAACCTTGCACGTTGCCTTTGTGTGTGAAGGTTTCCAATACCAGCTCATACAGGATTACATGTTCACAGGGGATAAAGAGCATTTATTGGGTATTTTTAAATGAAACACCCTTTTGTTAAGCTTCAATCTAGCTTTAAAACATAAACGTGTGAGAGCTCTGTTTCTGAATATATTCAGTCATCTGTAGGTGGAATTGGATAGTAGATGGGCGCAGGTGACATTGCTTTTATTTTGCAACTCTGTACTTGGAGGGCAGAGAATGGATTTATATGAGAAATAATCTTCCATTTCATAATTCAAAATAAGTTATTTTGAGTCATCTTTGTCCTTCCACAGTGAAAGAGTTCTTGTATTGCTGTTTCTGGAATGTTTTATTTTTCTGTGTAAGGAATCTATTATTTGCGTGAACTTTTTTCACTCTGACTCCTTTCCTGAGTTCTCTTATGCTTCTTCATTCTGTGCAATAAAGTTACATGCAATTTCATACATCATTAGATTTGATCTTATTGCAGCTATTCTTGGTACTGAGCTTTTAATTCCATAGAACCACCCACCTCTTTTTACTGAATCACTTCTTTGAAGCAGGGTGTAATGTGCATAGCTCAGTTTGGAATACCATAATAATATTTTTAGTACCTACAGGATGGCTTCACAGGGAATTGTCTCTATAACTTGTGTCTTGGTGTTCTGAATGCACACAAGAGTACTGGTTTTGATGTGATTTAACAGTGTGTGTCTCGTTCCCCCTTTACTGAGAGAATATTTCCTGCAACTGTAGAAACTGGAAGATCTTGTATTGGTCATGCCAGCAAATTCCTGCCAAGCAGCAAAGATAAAAGTGCTTAGTTGCAAATGAAAAATAATGTGGTAATGTGGCTAGACATGAAAAGGCACTGGGTATCCTCTGTATTGCCTTATCCAAAGTCTGCTCTGCTCTTTGTTTGTTTGATTGTTGGGTTTTTTTTTTTTTTTTTTTTTTTTTTTTTTTTTTTTTTTTCCAAAAATCCAGACCAATACAGATCTACCAAAAAATGGCACCGTTTTATGTTAGATCAGCTCTGAAGACTACAAAGGTGCTTGCATTTCTGGGAATGCCTAGGTCTCTTAAATCTTAACAGATCACTTGACTACTCTTCATTTAAAATTTGAGCATAAATTTGGTAGGAAATCTCATACGCTTCCAAGAAGAGGTGGTGTTTGCTATCTTAGCAGCAGCTGAAGAAGCTGGCTGGAGGTTGGTTGAAAAGAAACAAAATGGTATGCACAAAGTAGATCAAACAGTACTGGAAATCAGTTCTGTGTTGGAAGGAAGGGTCTCCCTGTTTCCCTGCTTCAGGTAACATGACTAGTGCTTACAACAAAGTTTGGCCTTCTGAACTGAGGTGATTCCCCCTCTGTTATTCCTTTGGAGAATTTAGATCTCTAAGGTAATGACTGGATTTTGGATAATTTGCTTGCAGTACTTTTCCATTTACTGCCTTTTTCTAGTGTTAGTAAAGTAATGAATTTCCTGCGGGTCAGCATTCTGAACTTTTGGAAGGAGACAGGCAATAAGGTTAAAGCTAGTTTCAGACCACGTAAGTCTTTCACTTGAACCATTTTTATATATGAAAAGTTCTATGATAACATGTGTGAGTGAACACTGAAATGTGAATGACAAGGATAATGCTCGGGTGTCAGTGGAATGCAAGATGTGCTTTTCTGAAAGTGAACTGAAACAAGTGATCGATCAATTGGACTTACAAATTTTATTCTGCTTTATTTTTAGGCCTACATAATTTGCAAATAAAAAGTTAATCACTTTATTAGAAGTGCAAATTTTTATGCCTAGTGAAAAGTGGATTGGTGTGATTATAGGGAGTGTTGTCTGGTGCTCAGGAGCTTGTGTGCTTTGCCTCTTGCCAAGAGACCAGAGGTACCTGCCTGTTTGTCGCGTGGTGGTGTTTGCCATGTGCCTGGGGAAGAGGGGTGGTAGGGCTCTCACGTATGAAGGCAGGAAGAGCAGGCTCTTAAAATAAGCCGTTCAGCCCATGATACTTCTGGCTGTTTGAGGTGTTCAGATAGACCAGTACAGAATGCATGTTTGGCAGTGTGTAATGTGTTGGAAAGCAGCTCTGCAGGGAAGGATCTGGGAGTCCTGGTGGACAAGTTGCCCAGGAGCCAGCAAGGTGCCCTTGTGGCCAAGAGGGCCAATGGTATCCTGGGGCGCATTAAAAAGAGCATGGCTAGCAGGTTGAGGGAGGTCATACTCCCCCTCTACTCTGCCCTGGTGAGGCCACATCTGGAGCACTGTTTCCACTTCTGGGCTCCCCAGTTCAAGGAGGACAAGGGACAACTGGAGAGACTCCAGCAGAGGGCTAGATGATCAAGGGGCTGGAGCATCTCTCTGCTGAGGAAAGGCTGAGAGCCCTGGGGCTGTTCAGCCTGGAGAAGAGAAGACTGAGAGGGGATCTCAGCAATGCTGATCAATATTTAAAGGGTGGGTGGCAAGAGGATGCGGCCAGGCTCTTTCCAGTAGTGCCCAGTGACAGGACAAGGGGCAACGGGCACAAACTGGAACATGGGAAATTCCATCTGAACATGAGGAAAAACTTCTTTACTTTGAGAGTGGCAGAGTACTGGAAAAGGCTGCCCAGAGAGGCTGTGGAGTCTCCTTCTCTGGAGATCTTCAAAACCCACCTGGATGTGTTCCTGTGCAACCTGCTGTAGGTGACCCTGCTTTGGCAGGGAGGTTGGACTACATGATCTCCAGAGGTCCCTTCCAACCCCTACCAGTCTGTGATTCTGCTAGCGACCATAGGTGACTCTGCAGCTGAAAGCAAGTGGTTTAGTTTGAATAAAATGGGCACCTTCAGAAGTGCTTAAAATTCCCCTGTCCAGTTCCTCAGTTCACGAACTTCTGCTGTCATCCATTGTCTCTCCTTGCTCCCTATGTTATGCTTTTTCCTTGCTCAATTCTTCTCAAACTTAATTGGTAAAAAATTTATGAAGGCGAGTGGTGGTGTGCTGCAAAATGTAAATTCAAAAGGTCATGAGAGCAGATAAATGAATTTGATCCCTTTTACATAAATTTTCATGTAAATGTTAATGTGTCAGGTAAAGGTCTGTAGGAATATACAAAAACGTTATTTTAAAAGTAATAATATTTGAGTATGTTTGGAGAAAACATTGAACAAGAATGCTTGGTCACGGGGAGCAAGGTCTCACAGGTTTCAGTATTTACACTGCTGCGCCAATGCTGTAGGGCATTCTTTGCAGCTAAAGCAACTAGGAAACCTCTTAAGGATAAGGTAGCATTTGGCTAACAGTGATTTGTTTCTTTCCTTTTAATATTTCCAACTCATTGGTTGGGTGATTGATGCACCCAAATTGTTTTTTGGCTGGTTGGTTTTCTTGGGTGAGTCAGCTGCCTATCATTGGTTTCTACCAGCGCGGTGTCTTATTCCTGATGATAATGGTGCATTCATACCTTGACCTGGAAACTTTTGTGAAAATTAAAAGCTTCTACTCTCCTTTATGATTTTATCTTATGTTAATTCAAGCTAAAAACATACTTTCTTTATCTATTGAAATAGAATAGCTTTGTCCCAGGCAAGCTTCTAAATAAAAAATTACATTAGTTGCTTGATGTTGGATTTGTAAGTGTGAGTTTTCCCTTGAAGCTGGGACTAGCTCCAGGAACTTACCAAAGATTTAAACACAGTTTAAATTTAGATATTAAAGAACAAAAATGCATATTTAAAAAAAAAATCACGTTGTTGGCTATTTTAAAATGCTGGAGTGCAATGAATGCATAACATAAAAGGCAGTACATCAGAGGTTGGCTTTGATCATTAATGTGCTGTTTGTATTAATCCAGGATGTATCAGCATAAAAGCAGCTACTTTAGCTTTATCTTCCTAATATTAGTTTTTCAGTTTAACTTTTAGTCCTTGAACACTAATAATTCAAAATAATTCATAGAGTCATTTTACCTTACTAAGAAGAGATTTTATAGTTAAGGAATTAAAGTTAATGGTAGTAATACTTCACAAGTCAAGTCCTGCAAGAATATCCTCATTAAATGTATATCTTGTTATGGAGTCTGGGCTTAAGCAAGGAAAATTAAAAACTGTTGAAGTTGGTTGCATTTGGGTTTTTTTTGTTTGTTTCATTTTGGTTTGGGGTTTTTTTTTTGATGTAACATCTTGGTGTAGTGTTACACTGTAGCCACATTTAATGATACTGCCTAGCAGTTAATTTGGTAGGAGGCATACATTAAAGGAAAATATACTTAGTTAAAGGTTAACCCGACTTCTTTACTCCTTTTAAGAAAACAGGGAGTGATTTTTTTTTTTTAAATGAATTATTTATCTGAAACACAGCAAGGTAAATAATTTAAAAAATCATATGATATTAGCAATGGAAATAAAGAGTTAAATGGAGTTGGTAACTAAAAAGAATAAGTGACGTCTTGTTAATGAATAGTGTTCATATATGACCATTACTCTTCCCTGAATCCAGACCGAGGTTTAATTTCTGTTAAGTTATGTAATTACATGTCTACAAAACTTTACTAGAGAATCAGTAATTTGATGATGGCTAAGTGAGAGCAAGTATCTACCGAAAGAACTAGTAACTGATAGTATTCTGATTTATGCAATTTGAATGCAAAAAGTAGTGATACTTTTAAATAAAAACCAAAAATTTGAAGTGTTTGTTCTCTATCAAATAAAACTAATCTGTGTGAAGCCTTGTGTTATGGAAGCCAACTGACAGCCTGGAAAATGTAATTAATGTAGTCCTCATCTACTCTAAATAATCTTTTATTTTTGCAACATGAAAAAATATACAATTATATAAAACCAATTCCTCTTGATTTCTCTCTTCAAGTATATACATAGCTGTTCTGAGAATTTATTGCAGGAAATGTTGGAAAACAAAATTAACATACTGAAGAAAAAAAGCACAATCTGTCCACAGTTTGAGGCAATATATTTCTCAGTTATTACAGCACTGTTTTTTGAGAAGCATTTTTCATTAGTCTATAGCTGCATTCTTGAACTCTTAAGACTTTCCTCACAGTCAAAGGGCTTTTTCCCTGTACATTAGGAATTACTCACACACAGGCTGAAGCGGTGAATGTCTTTGGGCTTGGCACTGTTTTGTACAGGTCCTCAGCTGCATGTAGACAGCTTCACTTATTCTTTACTCGTACCTGGTATGGATTTCTTGCATTCACTTGAACTTGCAGCAGTGTATGTGTTGATTTGAGTCTTTATTGCTTTAATTGCAAGATTAAAATTTTAATAAATAATCTCTCTTCCCATTGAGATTAAAACTTTTTTGAACTGTGTTAAAACTTTCTGAAAGTTTGTGGTCATCGTTCATGTTTGCGATCAAAACGTATTTTATCCAAATGTGACCTTTTCAGTTCCATTTTACAGCAACAGGATCAAATCTAGGTTTTTACATTATGTTGTTTAAAAGCTAAAATATCTTGCAAAAGGACTTTATCAAGATTGACTGTATTACAAAATAATTAAAGCACTTTGTTAAGGATGGAGAGCTGATAGTATGGTAACAGAATAATGTCTTACAAATGTAAAAGTAGTAAGAGCTTAAAATGAAGAGTTGACAAAATATAGTTAGTACTTAAGAACTTTATGAATAATGTCACCCTTCCATGCCACCCAATAGTACTTTGTAGTTGAAACATTGATAACTGGGAAGCCAAAGTAGCTTAAGCTTTTTTTGAATATCTGAGGACCCTGAAATTGGCATGGGATTATCTTTGGCTAAAATTGACCACTTGTACATCCTGTCGTTTGTAAACAGACAGCTAATAGTAATCAGGCAACAGATGTGCTGAATCTAGTTACATTTCCTAATGTTGAAGAAAAAAGGATCTATTCAGAATCTTTGTGCAGGGTGTCAAATTCATAATTCTCAGTACCCGAATATTTTAGTATGGGATGAAGAGGTCTATTCTTGCTTGTGACTTATGCTTTGAAATATATTTAGAAGTGTTATCACTGGTAGCAACGTTAGAAGTTCTGTGAAGTAATCTATATGTGTTTGCTAAAAAAGGATTTACGTATTGCAAATATTTTGTGTTCTAACCTTCAAATCATACTCTTGACGATACGGCTTTTTAACAAAACACTTCCTTGAAACATTTTCCAGCAGTGTTTAATATGCCAAATAAATTTTAATCAGTTCTCCATGCTAAAATTTGCACTGTGTGTTCACTTAAGCATTTGAACTTCTAGTTGAATTGTCTGTTTGTTTATTTTTCCTTTCTCCTTGGTATGTACTCTTGACTTGACACGGGGAAAAAATATTTTAGGTTTGAACAATATATCAAGTGTAGCTTGCTATTAATACTCCTGAAGGACATTCTATGATTCTTCCGCCCAGTCCCAGGGATATTAGGCATTCTGAAGTACTAGCTTGCTGAAAAATTGCAGATTTACTACCATTTGATATTGAAATCTGAAAAACCTACTGATGGTGATGGAAAGTGATGATTCTCATAGTTAACAACTTGAGGATGAACCTGTTTGGAGGTTACTAGTAAGGACTGTTGTAGTCACCTCCACCTAAAAATATTAAAAATCTTGCTAAGGACCTGTGAGCTCCTTTTCAGTAAATAGCAACTGATGAGAGATCTAAGTGTCATCATTAAGACAAGCTACATTAACTGGAACTTTTTTCCCCCCTCCTTGTAGTGGTCATTTGTTGTGGCTACAATCACGGAAATTCCACCAGTTGCCTTTCTTCCCAATTTTGTTGTTCAGAGAAAAGTTTTGAAACCTCTACGAACCCAGACAGGAGGAACAATAATGGTAAGGTGCTCCTGATTAGTTTTTATTGTATTTAAACTTGTTGATCAAAACATTACAAACCTGTGAGCTGTAATATTTTCTATAACTCAAAGGCTTGAGCCCTGGAGGCCTGTAGAGGGAACGAGTTAGTGTACGGTCCTAAATATGAGCAAAATTTTCTGCTTGTTAGCAACTACCAAGGTGAAGGACATACCTAATTTTCTGGTCCATAATTTGTAGAAGCAGAAGAGACAATAGGGGGCAGCCTGGGCAAGCAATGATAGATATGGCATGACTTCGGGCACATACGGAGACTGAATGAGTTTTGAACATTGTTCAAATACAGACTAGTTCTAGGAATGGGAGGTTTCAAAATTGGTAATATAGAAGCTATTTTTAAAGCACAGATTTACCAAACGGCCTTGGTGCTGTATGGGAAGAGATGCATGGTTTGGTTGCTCTTGCGACTAGATAAGTTTTTAAATTTAAATATCTTATCACCTTTGCTCATTTTAATGGTTGGTTTATCTACTTCTATCGTAAATACTACATAAGCAGCTCAGCAGAACTCAAGTGAGACATAGCCTGTTTCACCTTAAGAGAATCGTTTTCTAATTAGTTAAATGAGTGCTCTGGTCAGGAGAGCTGTGTAAGTGTTGCCAGATGTGTAATTTTGCTGGAGAATTGCTGTTAGAGATGTTGAGGGAGTAGGAGGTAAGAAAACAGTTAATAGCTGGAGCCAGGAATGGGTTATTTAAACCATGTATTGAGGAAAAGACGCCTTCGTAATTGTAAACCGGTAATGAATGGGACCTTTTCTGCCCTTTTTATCATTCCTTGTCATATTAGAACTGGTGTTTGGAAACTATACAGCATGGTGCTGGGAGAAGATAGTGGCAGTCCCCATCTCTCTTTGTAGCCACTGAGCTGTGACAGTTACATAAATGGAAGACAAATAATCCTATCTGAAAACATTAATATTATGGTGCATTTTAGCTACTCTTTTTGAAGGTTGCTGTTACGGTGGGTGTATAGGATAGAAGTCCATATTGCTTTTTCTGTGTCTATTTGAAGCCAGTTATTGAAGAACACTATTCTGTGGGCTGGCAAACCTTTCAGGGTATGGCTGTGCCAGATATGAGAATACGATTTATTGCAACCACTAGAGGTTGCAAGAGGTGAGCAAGACTGGGAAGCCATAAATGAATGATAAAGTAATGGCATTATTTTCAGAAACAGGCTAGTAGGTAGCTTCCCATTCCTGTCAACAGAAATGTGGGTGCTTAGTAATCTGTGCACTGGAATCAAGGCTTCTTATTTTTAAATGCTTACCTTCGTGAATGTATCAAGAATTCATTAAAGACATAAATAATACAAGGAGCTCTTCTGTGACTAGTACATAAAAGGGAGTGCAGTATGTTTTTCAGAAACAATGGAAAAAGGTTGAATCTGTTTGAGGCTGACCTGTGAGAACGATGTGAGCAAGGGCAAAAGTTTGAAGCAGTTCTCCCAAGTTTTCTTTAATTTCGTGGGGCTGACGTGAGATTAACTGTTGCTGCTATCATTTGTGTGTGATTGAAGGGGATCTGGACACTATTAGCTTTCAGCCCTCTTGCGTTTTACTATGTGAAATGAAAGTAGACAGCCAGTTCTTAGCAGATTTTTAAGGCAAGATGAAATATCCTGCTTTTCTTTTGTGTTTACCTTTTTAATGATAGAACTACTCAATACCTTATTCTTTATTGGGGAAAAAAAATGGCAATTTCTTCCAGTATTTTAGTACTTTTGTTAAATCTGTGTCCCATCCAGCTGCTAAATTTGCAAGTGTGTATGTAAAATTAACTGTGCCAGTTGTTGTTTTTTGTTACTGAAAGGTAGTAGAGAGAGGAACGGAATGGCCTGGATAGCCTAATCAGAAGGTTAGATATCTGCGATGAAGATTCAGGAACGTCTTTTAACAGTGTGATTTGAAGACTGTCTTCTTGCCTCCCTTTGTAATATCAAAACACTGGTCATAGATATCTAAATATCTGGAGCTCTTCAGAAAGTTTGAGTGTAGGTTTGAACTGTGTTGCAAACTGGTGCATTTTATTATTTATAGTGGGGAATGCAGTGTTTACGTAACGGAGCTCTTCATGGTTCTATGAAGTACTCAGTAGTTGAAAAATATATCGAGGTACATACGCATGCGTTCAGAAGAATCTTGTTTGTAATTGGAGGAAAAGGTGAGAGTCATGATCATAGCAGAGCAGTAGCAAAGGAATATTTCCAGGAAGATTTTGAACATGGGGATAGTAGAGGGAAAGATCAAAAAATCACCTCCTTGATGCTGAAATTGTCTGAGAGAAGTGAGTTAACTGCTGCTTATTGCTCTGAGCTGTTAAATGAAAATAGCCAGTGGCTTCTTCCTAAATCATTAGGACAATAGCAAGTCCTGTGACATTTACTGTGTTTAAGTATCATTGCAGGTTACTGATTCTGGTTTTAATTCAGGTTTATGAGTGGGAAATGGCTTTCGCTTATAGAATAAAAATTGTGTTTATCTTGCCAGCCTTGGACTGTTTCTCCAACTATTGTTGTTCTCAGCTCTTAAATCCCCTTTCCTGATTCTACTTTAATTCTCTTGTGTTTCTCTGTCTTCTTGGATGTACGTGTTATTTAAAGTCAAAGAACAGCGAGGTAAGGAAATATGTGGAGGTGTTTGTACAGTGTAGCGATGTCCGGTGCTTTTGTTGAAGCCTAAAAGTCTACATAAGCGTGAGAAAACCAGAGAAGCTACTGAAAATGTTAAACCAACCCTTAAGGACAATTTAGCGTATGAATTTGGAAAGAACATGCTAAGTTCCAGATAAATCTCTAGACTTATTGGATTACGGTAATAGGCTAGATAACAGAAAGTGCCACCTCCTTCAGTAGGTGCTACCTGGGAAAAGCAGAGACAATAGAAGTGGAAGACAGTGTGTCTCCCTCAGGCAAACCTGCACAAACCACCTGGAACGCTTTCTCCGGGCAATTTACCAGCAGGGGCTGGGGAGAGCACCAATTCAGTTTTGGTGATATCTGTGTAGTCATCTTGCTTTTAATGGACTGCTGGGAAGTTTGGGGGTAGTTTGACTTTTTTTGTTGCCTGTTTTGTGGGGTGGTTTTTTTTGTTTGTTTTGGGTTTTTTTTGTTTTTAAAACCTAATGTTATATACTGGAGAGTAGTAGAGAGAAAGAATTCTGGTTTCATATGGTTCACGTAGTTCAAGGTGCTTGAAAATTTTTGGTTGTCACTCACAGGTGAAGAAGTAGCTCCATTCTGTCTCCAGTTAGTCCTTCAGCATCACTTCAGATGCCTGCTCAGTTTTCTGTTCTGTGCCGTATTTCTGAGTGCAGTCAGTAGTGATTATTGAGATGAGAGTTTCTGGTCTGCAAAGTCCTGTCTGAATAGGAACACGCAGAGTCTTCTGTTACAGCCACGCTGTCTTTCTGTACAATGGTTAGGAGGAATGAAGGAAACAGTAGACGAGAAAAATAGTTGGGAAGAGTCTAGTTTCCTAATATTCTACCTTTGATATTTCTTGAGGGTCTTGCCAGTATGCATATGTGAAACCTATTTAAACATGGTTCTTACTAGACAATACTTTATATATAGTGTTGTGATGTTTTTCATTGTGCTTGTGTTATCTTTAATTCATAAATGTGTGTTCACTGTTATAAATGTAGTCACGTAGAAGAGATAGCCACTAGTTCTCTATTAGGTCTTTGTATCATGCCTCCTGAAATATGGATGACATCGCTGGTCACTTTTGGATTGATCTTGATGCTATATGCTGTTATTTTTTACCTTTTTTTTTATTATTATGGGGAAATAAGTATGTACTTTAAAAGGAGTTTTGATTCATCAGACAGTAAAATTTTGACAGTACAAGTCAGAAGTACAATCTTCTATTTGTGATGGTCTTGTTTATCATGAAAATTCCTGTTGAGTTTGTACTTTTTTAATGATTTTTTAGCAATATGGGAAGATTGGTTTTTGGGGAGGAATCCCTAGGAAGTATGCTAAATCACAGATAATGTGCTTTCCCTGTGACTTAATGGGTTTCATAGTTTGGAAACTACAATCTTATTCTCAAGATCTAATTTGTGTAAGTTAGCACGTTCATAACAAGATGACATTTACCTTCCCAGTAGTTTTCTTAATACTAAACAAGAACTGTTCAAATATAAATAATGGTGATGAATTCTCAGCTGTCCAAACTTCTTTTCATATATGATGAGTAATTATTATTTTCCATAATCATGGAAAGAACATATCTGTTGTTTTGGTTCTTTTTAATTAAAACTAGTAATATATTCTTATTTTTAAAATAACACTTAAGGAATACTGCAGTTAAACACTTGTTTGACTCTTCTTGGCCAAAATAAGTCAGGTTTTTCAATTGAAATGTCATCATTTAAGTCTTGTGTATCTCTTCTTCGTCAATACTTTCCATTCCCTGAATGTCATTTGAGTTCAAAGGAGAGATACAGGTACAGTTTTTCTGTATTGGAGGGAAAAAGATTGGTAATATTCTACACTATGCTTGTTATATATTCACAGGACACTTCATAGTCTAGTATTTTTCTGTCCCCACCCCCAACTGAAACCATGTTAATCTGTATTTTCAGGATTTTGAGCTTACATCCCTCCTATGAGGGAACAGGAAGGTTATTAGGATATTCTGGCTCATTTTTTACTCTTGCCAACACTTGTACTTTGCCTTTTTCACTTGACTGCTAGGGGTCGGTGTTCATCTCTGCAAAACACAGTTATTTTTAGATCTGTTGAACTGCCAGAGAATGAAATACACATGAGACACAAAATATTTTTTTCAATTAATTATGTTGAGGATAGTTTTGTATGGTTTGTGTTCAGATATCTGATTCAGAATGTTGTGCAGCGGTAAAACATCCGAAAATTCAATGGGCGTGTCAGAATGCTGAGAGTTGCATTTGGGATGGAAGCAGAGGGTGCCAAATTGTTGCCTCATTCATTTGTGAAGTTCTCACTGTAATTTTCTTAAGGCAGGAAAACTTGCTGTTGATAGAGGCTGGGCAATCAATGTGGGTAAGTATAAATGTAGTGCATTAAATGATACTTGAAATACTGTGTTTAACATAATATTATTTTCATTTAGCATGATGTGTGTTCTGTTTATAATAACAGAAAGTGACTGGATTGTGTTTAACTAAAATCAACTCTAAAGGAAAAAAAAATTTAAAAAGTACTGGATTTGTTTTCTCATACACTGTCACCCATACTGAAGTTGTGTAATCAAATAAAATATTTTTTGGCAAGAAAAAAAAAATGGATAAAGATATGATACCATATAAAAGGAAAAGTATTTAAATTGAAGTAGTATGAAAAAACAGGAAAAAGATGTTTGCAGTAAATGTAAATATTTCAATAAAATCTTTCCTTCCATTAAATTATAAAGTAACTTTTATGGATCTTATCAGCTAAGTTATATATTATACCAGATCAAGGGGTTGGTTGATATGCTGGAGAGCAGGGCTGTACCAGTTAGTGTCTGGTTTTGGCTGTGCAGTTTTTCCTGAAAAAGACATGAATGAATGAATCGTGAACAATATAGTGAATATAAACCTGCTCTCCTGCTCATCACAAATAGCAATGCAAAACCAGTAAACTATTGAAGCAATATTTTGTCACGTAAGACTTAGCTTGTTGTTTTCATAAAGCTTATCAGTTCTGGGATTTTTTCCATTATTTCGTACACATCTTCTGCAACGTGAATATCCGATATTAAAAATTAAATAGACATTAAAAACAAACTCCAGAGCCTGTCATATTTACTGATCTCTGCAGTGAGCTTGTTAAATTTCTTGCTTAGTTATTTGTAGTGGGTTTCTCAGTAAGAAGTTCTGTTTTATTATATAAAAATATGGGGGAGGTCAAAGTGCTTTTTTGTTGTAAAGAGTGTGTGTGTGTTCATTTTAAAGAGGAATTCTTAAAGTTTCTTCTGGTCTGAGTGTTTGCAGAAGACAGTGGCATGTGCAAATAAGGATAATGCCGTAGTTCTCAGTTTGCTATTTTTTTGAGCCAGTGTTCAGCACAGAAAAGAGCTTTGCACATGTCCTTTCCACCTGCCCTGTGATGTTAATTGGCTTCATTAGGACGTGCTGCCTGGGGATGCACTAACCAAGGGCAGCTCCAGCATGCCTGGGGGAGCTGAACTCTTACAGCGGTGTGCTCTGTCCTGGGGGCACCACGTATTACACAGGTACATTTCTCAACTCCTAGGGTGGTTGCTAGGTGAAAGGGACAATTCCCTTTAAAACTGGGCATCTGCAGATCCTTTGCCTGATGGTCTGGTAGTCCCCACACAAGATGTGTACAGAAACCCTGTGAGATGTTTCCTGGTGCTAGGTAGGAGTTTGACAGCTTAGGCGCGTGTATTTGCTAAAGAAAAGAACGTCCCTGACATGTAAGTGATCTTTGCAAAGACCATCTATATTCCTTAGTATCTAGGTTTTCACCTCTTCAACATTTTTATGTTTAGGGGGGGGGTTTCATCACTGTTCAAGTGACAAAGGTGGAGGATTTTGTGCATACGCGGATATCACACTGGCTATAAAGGTAAGAAGTACTCTTAAACCAGTATTTTCTACTATTTGTGCAAATGGAAAAAAAATCCACATAAATTCATAAGAACTAATTTACATCTTAATAGGAGAAAATTAAGCCATCTATGGGTGGGTAGGAACAGCAAAACGGTGTGGTACTCTGCTGCAGAACATAATGCGTATGTAGTATTGTTGAGTGGAAGGCAGGAGTTGCAGGGGTCAGAATTATCGATGTAAATATGAACCACTACAATTGCATTAATAATGTCTTCTTGCAAAAAAAAAAACATTCAAAATCAAACCAAATTGTCTTTTAATATCCTCAGTGGTAATTATCCTAGCCTTGCAGCTGAACCTGAAAATTCCATATGAGTTTCAGTGGTTACAATCAAGACGAATGCAGAGACAGAAATCCTCTCTCTGAATCAAGCTGCACTATACGGTGCTCAGAGTGGTTCAAATTCATGCATAAAAATGTGGATGTCTCCAAAATAATCACTGAACTTGAATGAATACATTTGGTATTTAGCTGCTGAAAGGCTGAAGCAAGAGCCTTCTGCAATTAGGGCTTCTTTTTATCAAATGTACTGTGGTATATTTGTATACTGGAATATTTATAAAGTATCAGTAATAATCAAACATAAGCTCTAGTGATTGCAGCACACTATATGACATAACATCCTAATTTCTGTACATGGTAATTTGCAGAAAAGTAATCTGCAGTGTTCTATTTTCACTATCATTAAAGTACTGATTGAGAAATTATGGTGGGTGACAGTTTGTACAAAATCTTTGGGTTTTACCATGTCTATATTAAGATAGTAACTTGTCAAAGTTAAGACTCAAAGAATTAGATTTCTTTTTTCTTTACAGACGTGGAATAAGAAATGAGTTATTACTAAAAGTGGCTTTAATGCATACAGTCCCTATAGCAGCTCTTCCTAAATGGTGGATTTTATGCTTTTACAGTTGGATGCCATCACAATGTAGTTTCTCCCTTCCTGCTGATAGCCCCCCTTGTGCTGTCATTTGTCTCTTACGTAGTTAGCTCCTCGATGTTTTGGGGCCTGTGCAGCTCTTGCTTCACCCTGTCCCAGCCCACAGTTGGTGCTGTTGCTGGTTCCGCTCCAGCCTCTGCCAGCGCCAATGCCTGTGCTGCGGCAGGGCCAGCCTTACTACAGCAGGGTCAATGACCCTGCGCTGCAGTGCGTCATTCAGCATCGTTGGGCTCATGGCCCGTTTGCGGAGTCTGCTTTACAAGTTAGTGTGGGATGCTGTAGAAAGGAAGAAATTATCTTTTTACGTGAAATAACTAGAGTTTTTGTAATTAAATGTATTGGAATCATATAGCCATTTATTTGGTGGATGAAGTGAACAGACACGCACTACATTCAAATCCAAACAGTAATATACTGTGCAAGCTTCAAGCCTCCAGTTTAATCTCTCACCTAACTTTCTTCATCTTTTTCTTTGCTTATATATTCAGTTTCTATTTGAAAGAGTACAAGGGGTGTCTAAAGCCACAATTATTGATCTGGATGCTCATCAGGTGAGTAGCCTACCTGTATTTAGTGCTGCAGATGTTTTGCTCAAAACAGAAGTGTGTGTGGTACCATTGTTTTCTACCAGTGTAAACTGTCAACTTAGAGTTAATCATACATGATGGAAACTGTGAACAGTTTGGTTGTTTAATTATTTTGTGGTTCAAAAGGCTGTTAAGTGAGTTGAACAAAATTAAACTGAGTTGTAGCTCCATCATGTGGCTAGATGCAAAAATATTTTCAAGTTGCATACTGATCTGAGGCACAACAGCCTCCAGAGTAGATCAGCATCCCAGAAGAAGCAAGAATCCCTTGAAACAGAATTTGCAGTTAGTTCAGCATGCGTGATTGTTGCAGCAACCTCTGCAGGGGATGAATTTGACCTTCAGTGGAAATAGAAAGCCTGGCTTCAGGCTAATGAAGTAAAGGATACATCTCTCTTCACCTGGTAAAGTGATTTACTGTGGGTACTAACCACAAATCTCACCTTTGGTAGGATTTCCAAAATAAATCCTGAAGGGAGGGAAATAGTATTTTTACAAAAGCAGCTAGTGCACCAAAATTATGTCCAACCTGAAGCATTGAACTTAATACATGTAAATAAACCACTTTTAAGTAGCTCCATTGCAGTGAGGAAGCCTAATCGCTGCAATTTTCCATCTTCTATAATTTCTTTTATCTGCAAGTTTAAGGCATCTTAAAATTACCATTAAAATAAGGACATAGATTATGCAATCGAAAGGTGTTTTGTGTTCATGATTCTCTTCAACCACCTCCATCAGGGTGTGGATTTTTTTGTGCCTTTTTTTGCGTTGTTTTTTAAAAACTTCTTGGAATATATTTTGGTTTTCAGATATCATACTGCTAATCTCAGTCTGCAGCCTGAATCACCCCTTTCTGTAATCGTTTCCTTTCTTTGGGGAATGAGAGGTGTGTGAAGTAGCAGCTCAGCAGATCCCTTTTAAGTATGCAGATATGCTCATCTTGTAAATGTTCCAGTTCTTGGTGCATCGTCGAATTCTGCCTTTCATAAGAAAATGGTTCACCCAGAGGCTCTCGTATTCCTACATTTCTGCTCATGAACTGATTATTTGTGGACCAAGGGTGCTGAAGAAATCAGTAGGAGTGGCCATTTTCTGCATAAAGAAATGCAATTCTGGAGCTTCCCATGCCCTTTTTCATACACATTGACTAGCTGTAGCCCAGTGAGTCTTTTTTTTTTTTTCTTTTTTGTTTCCAGGAGGGGAAGTTGTACCAGAAATGTAGCCTAACTGTCCAGGGAGAGTTACAAAATGAATATAAAATATGTAACCGGATTACAGGGGATATATCTGTGGAAATGTCTGTTTCTATAGTTTAAATTAAATTCTGTTGGGGGTAGGAGCCTGGGGTTCTGTGTGATACACTGATTTCAAGAAAATTATCTTAGTGATTGCTGTGAAAAGATTACTTTTATGCTAGTGGAAAAAAGTTCTAAATGGGAGTGAGAAGAATACTATTTAAATTCAGAAATGGGGGAGGTGGAAATATTCAGACTCTGAGTTTTCTCCTGAGTATCCATCTTTACACCCGATACAGTCCTTTTGTAGGTGGTCTCTGGTGTTGAACAAAACATTAAACTGTTGGGTCGTAGTGTTTGTAACTTTTCCAGGGATTATTTATCTCACCAAGACTTGAATTATCAGAAGAGCTGTAGTCTGATTTTTATTTACTTATTTATTTTTCAGTCCTTGTGTAAAAATATGAGTATCTCTGCAGCAGTTGAAAAAGACTTTTTTTGCATAGCTGGAAGATGAGGGATCTATTTGGTGATGACAGTTGCTTTCGTGATGCTGCTGAAGACAATTAGGTTCTAATTTTCATTTATTTTTCTTCTTCTTCTAATTACCTTCACAGAGATATAAGGATGTTGGTTTTCATAATGCCCATGGGTCTTCAGACTGATACTGTCAAAACCCTCGAAACTCTACACCTCAAAGTAACCTTCAAGACTATAACTAAGAGAATGACACAGGAGTTTTAAATATTAAATTGCTTTAGTCTTACTTACTTTAGATTTAGCAGATTATTTAGTTCTGTGTTAGTGTGCTAGGCATAGCTAACTGTAAATTTCCTTCAGGGAAATGGCCATGAGAGAGACTTCATGGATGATCATCGGGTATATATTATGGATGCGTACAATAGATATATTTATCCAGGGGATGGATTTGCTAAACGTAAGTAAAACTGAAATTCATATTCCGAAATATGAAAGAACTGTTAAATAACTTCTTCATTTACTAACAAGTTTCCTTGCAACAATGTTAACTGGATATTTATTTTTAAAAAAATTTCACATTGAACATAGGTTTTTCAATGATCACGGTGATCTATCACAGTCATGTTAATACTGTAGTGCTTTCCTTCACTTCTGGAATGAATTTCTGGAATGCAAGGTGTGGGTATCAGGTGGACTTGTTTAGCAGTCCATTCTCAAACTCATGCTTAGAACAGTGAGTTAAATAATCCTTTTGATTTGAACATAACTGTTAAATTTCTTCTTTCCCTTATGCTAAATTTATAAAAGAATTCACTCTGGATTAGCTAATATTGTGTAAAAAGGTTTCATGTTCTTTTGGAAGTTCTAATTTGTAACATGCTTAGGTGTTGTCTTTCCAGTAGAACTTGTTTTATAAGCAGGGAGTAAAGAAGATGCATTTGAATGTGAAACAAGTTGGCAAGCAAAAGGAAGTCATACAGATATTAAGTGCTTGATTCTTTTGTTGTTGTTTATGTTTCTGTACTGTGATTTCACTACTGTGTCTGGTGACCTGTCACAATTAATTAGTGGGTTTTTGATAATGGTTAAATGGGAATGCGAAAGGCCAAAGGTTTATTTGATCTTTTATTCTGTTACACTGTCATTTATTACAGGCTTCATTTGTTAGCTGAATGGTAGTTTATTGGGGGAGATGTTCTTCTGCTGTTGAATTTCTTCATTCTGAAAAGCCTACTTAATTTGGATTCTTGGCAAGAATTAGATTCAGTGCATTGTACTTCTGTTTTTTAACTAGTAAAGATTTTGAAAATTGTAGTATATGTATTTCAAGGTATTAAACTAAAAACTGACCATTTAAAGCACATCACGTCTGTAAGCAGACACATTGCAAGCAAGTGAAGACTTTTTAAATTTTTTCTTAAGCATCCCTTTATTCATGTATCAAATGGCAACATTTTGAACAGATGGATTAAGACCCAAACAGAGTAAGCCCTTGTTAGCAAATGTGCAGTCCTGAACTCGCCCCTGTGCTGTGAAGCTGGGAATACTGCCATTCCCTGCCTGCAGATGAAGCATGAGGCGCAGAAGGCTGCGGCCAGAGGTGTGTGAATATGTAGTTCCTTGTAGTTTGCATAAGGGTGTCTAAATAGGGATTCGAGTGCCTAAATCCTTTAAACTCTCTCCTGCTAGGCGACCAGGTGAAGATGAGATCTGAGAGGGCGTCTTTTTGAACGGAGGTAGAGGCTTGAACCAGAGAGTTTGAATCCTTAGGGTAAACTCTTGTCTCCCTAGACTGCCTACTCATTTTCACCATGTTTTATTACAGGAGTCTCTTCTGTGCATTTCTTTGCCCTGTGCCCTTCCTAAGGGGGGGTGGGGAAGACTAACTAACATTGCCTGATGCTTAGCCATAAGCATTTTGAGTCCCTAAGGGGGAGGTAGTTTGGAATGCCACAGAAGTTTAGGAAGAGAAAGGAGAAGATGGATGGGGAAAAGGACTAGTTCACTGAAAGGTGAGCATAAAAAGTTGACAGCCGAAACTCAAAGTTCAGGCCTTAAAAAAGCATTCCTGTTGGTCTGTCATTTTACTTGTTTTCAAAGCTGTAGAAGTATATTCACCAATTAGCAAGAGATGAACAAAAGGCTGTCAAATGCAAATCTGTGTTCATTCTAACCTACAGATCCATCACTGTGTCCATCAGTAGTCCCTGATCTGGGTAATAACTGATCACTGTAATTCTGTGTTTTGTGGTGGAGATGAAGACAAAGACCTGCAGAGGCACGGAATCTTATTCACCATCGTCTCAACTTTTTAATGGCTTCATCAGAACAATACTTGTTTGTTCCCCATGCTAATGTGTTTACCTCCTGCTCTAAAGCTCTCTCCAGCTAGCGGTTTCTTTACCCTGAAGAGGCTCTAAGTGCTGTTCAGAAGAGCACAGCTGTGCAGACTTAAATGAACACTTATATAACAATAAGAAAAGAATTCAGGAAGAATATCATAAAGAAACAAAAGTCTTTGAAACTAATGGTGATTAAATAAAATAAAGGAAAGAAAAAGAATGCTTCGCTAATGTTGAACGAGGATGGAAAGCAGAAAAAAACCTACCCAGCAATCATGAGAATAAATAAGTATCATTCTGTGTTGAATGCATTTGTGCCCACTTGGTGGGTGCTGAATCCGCACTTCAGATTTAAGACTCCTAAGTCATTTAATTCAAGGCACGGGGCATGGTGAGGTGGAATTCATACCATGAAACACCTCTGATGTAGATTTGATTAGTTCAGATTTAGACTTGTTCGTAGCTCTGTAAAAGCACCCAAAAGTAGGCTGCGTAACCTTGGGTTTCTTCTCTCTACCTTCTCAACCCTCCTCTTCTATTTCTGATGCTTTATTAGAAGCACTAGAAATAATTTGATTCAAATTAAGGATAGATATTTGCTCTTCTGGTAGGATTACAGGGTAAGAACATTAAATTGAAAATCCTTGGGGCAAAGCTGGATCTTGTTATACATTCATAAAGCAGTTCACGTAAATTCATGATCCCTTGCTGTTAAGTTTTGAGTGTTGTGATAAAAATAAAACATCTTAATAATTTCTCAGTGATATTTATCTTGTGTTTTCCCCCAACTGTTTCCTCTGCAATACCAATTCAGTGTTTTCTTTCCCTTATGCTTTATTTAGGTTACTTTTAAATTAATAATTTTCTTTATGATTTCTTTGCTGTCTGGTAAATGGACATGTAGATCAGTTGCTTTTCAATAACATTTTCCACTTGTGTCTTGTTTTTTTTTTTTTCCCCCGCATCTAATTTTCTCTCTTCAGTGGAGTTTTTTCAAGGTCATTGTGCTTACACTTGCTGGGAAAACAAGTAGTTGAGTAATCGTCTTTAATTCAAGGTTCTGTGAAAATGCAATGTATTTACAAAATTTCCAGAAATGTTATTTTTTTTATCTTGCTTGCCTAAATCTTGCATTTTCTCTCAAAGCAATGCTTTGTTTATTGAGTAACTTCAAAACATTTATTCTTTTTTTTTTTTTAAGGTGCCATAAAACGCAAGGTGGAATTAGAGTGGGGTACAGAGGACACAGAATATCTTCAGAAGGTACATACTCACGTGGAAGGAGCATTAAATGAATTAAAACCAGACATCATTGTTTATAATGCTGGGACTGATATTCTGGATGGCGATCCGTTGGGAGGACTTGCTATTTCTCCTCAGGTTAGTATAATACTGAAATACCTACAGACTTTACCCTGGCTAGATAGCAAAGGCAGTCCTGAGAGTGGCTTGTGGCCATTTGTTAGATGAGGGTGAGGTGCATGCTTTATGCCAAAACAGGGCATTTTCCTCTTACATTTCTCTTTCACCATATGGTTTTTGTTGTCTCTTCCTGACTAAATATTTCTGTTCTTCAGGTGCCTGTTCCGGTATTGTTTGTCGTCTTTCTAAACCATACAGATTTGGAACATCCAGACAGTAACCAGAGAGGCATATATTTTCACACTCCACCTAACACCTATTTTTCCTGTTTGGTTCTTTCTTTGTTTCTGTTACCCTCCCATAACCCATTTTGCGATGCGTGTCTTTTGTCCCCTGTCCCCAGTAGGTATCTTACACCTAATTTCCCCTGTAGCACTCCCAGCTATTTTAAACTGCTTTTCTGGTACCTTCCAGTTCTAGCAACTTTGTGCAGTCCGTCTTGTGTGTTCTTAGCAAATGAACAGACTTTTTCCCTTTCCCTATTCTTTTCTATACAAATATCAATGCCCTTTTTCAGTTCACTTTACCTTCTCTCTCCCTAGTTTGGTACCAGATTTAAATTTTTATTTATTCTGTATAGCTTCATCAAAGTCCTCACCTTCTAGATACAGCAGGTCTACTTTTCTCAAAATACACAAACATTTACAGATTTCTTATTTCTTCCACTGTTTTAAATGATTTCTTCTCTGACAGGTCCTTAGTTCTGTCTCTCCTGTGTTCACACTTTGGTCTCTTTGTGTCCACCAGTTCAATACAGAAAAATGCTTTTTTGATTTCTGAGCTCTCAGATTTCCTTCTAGTTGAGCCATCACTCGATCTGTCCAGTTTTCATTCTGTTTTGCAGTACTTTAGTTCTCAAATGCTTCCTTTTGCACAGACCTGTAGTTCTTTGCTCGGTTTTATTGACTTCCTTATGTATTTCCTCATTTTAATTGTCTCTGTCACTGAGCAGCTGCTTCGTTGCTTTCTGACTGCCTGCAAAGTCCTCGACGGACCCGAGGTGGAAGGACTCGAGAGCTGCTCTGAATCTCCAGCTGTTGTTTCCATGGCTGTGTAAAAGTCTCTAAGGAGAAGGGAAGAGAGCTGAGGGGCTTGAACTTGTTTGGAGAGGATATGACCTGAGGTGCCAGATCTTACTTGGTGGAGAAGAGCTTTTTGGAAAGCAGTGGCCACCAAGAGAAATGGAAACTAGTGATAAATGGAGAATACTTTAAGATGTGCCTTTTGAAAAGTTTCTCTGCCATTTGAGAAGGAGCAGTGTTAACTGCCAAGAAAAAGAAGTTGCTGTAGCTTGTTGGGCGCTGTGTAGGGAAAGAGACAAAAGGTAGGGATGGGGAAAGAAAGGTGGAATGATTAGTCTGGTCACAAGCAGAGATGAAAGGCAGTGTGCCATTTCTCTGCGCAACCAGCAGCTCAGGTGCCTGATGGAGAAGAGGTTTCTGTAGCTCAAGCCCTTGTTTTCTGAACTAAGGGCAGGGTTTCTCGTCTCTCTGATCTTGTTGGTTTAGGTGTGAATGGCATGTTTCACCCAGCTTGAAATGCCGAAACTGAAGGCATTGAGCCTGGATAATTCATCTCTTCAAGGTTCATTAGTCCAGTCAGTCCTACAGTTGTAGGTGTCATTCATATTTTAAAATCTTGCTACAGTGTTAATTCTACTCAGAATTATGCCTCCTGAGTGATAGTTTCTTGGTGCTTGAGGCTGTAGCCAGAAAACTTGAGGTGTAGCAGATAAGTCCCTCTTAACTTTTAAGTGGGAATTTCATCAGGCTGTCACTTGCATTTGGTGTATTTTCTTTCTTGGTAATGCGCAAGTGCTGGAACAAGCCCATGTGTTTTCCCCTCAGTTTTTCCAGGCTCGGCCACTAGAGATGCTGGAGCAGGGATGAGGCAGTTAGGCTCCTGGGAATAGTGAATGCTTCCAGTTCTTGTGTGGTATAATGTTTGCTGCATCCAGCGATGGTTCCCAAAGGACATGCAGCTCATTCTGTAATTCTGTTACTTCCTTTCAGGATCTGTTCCTAATAGAATTCTTGAGTTTCCTTTGTCTTATTTTTCAGTTATTATTCCTTACTCCCATTGTGCTTTTGCTGGGCTGTGTCGAACTATACAAAACCCATTACTGTTGTATGGCTTTACAAAATATTTTTTTCAGCTACATTTATTTGAATTTTATTTCCCTTTACCATTTATTTGTGGTCCAAAATTTTTTTTAATGGGAGGGTAATATTTCTTGATTTATTTCCAGTCTTCCTCTAACCAGTCTGAGTGGTGTGTATTCATTTTGTTGTAACACTTTTGCTGCTGCTTCCTTAATTTTTTTTGTATTTGACTGCATTTTAATCCCTTTCCCCTTCTCCAGCTTCTGCAGTTACTTAAATTTTGATCTGTCCATTGTAAGCTGTTGTCTTATGTGGTTACACTTTTTTTTGGAAGAGTTGTAATGGATTATTTATGTCTCCTATGTATCTCTGGAACCCTCTGCTTTTACTTTTTCCACAAAAGTAGATTTTAATTCTATTCTCACTTATTTCTGAATTCTCTCTTTTTCCCTACGTGTACTTATTTGAAACCCAAGAGACTTGAAGTCTTCTGTTGTATGGGTTCAGTGACAGTACAGTACCTCTTGGTCAGCAGTCTTTGTTATTTTTTGGTTCCATATCGTTCTCTGTTAGTAAGAGGTTATTTAGAATTTATTTTCCTTTCTATGGATTTACCATTACTTAAATTCTGCACCTCCCCCTTCAGCCATAGGTTCTTTTAGCATTAGCTTTTATTAAAGAAACTGGAAGCTTATAATTCAACTAGTGATTGTGAATGTGTAGAATCTGATTTGAATTTTTGGTTCTTTTGTAGGTTTGTGAAATCTTTATCAAGTTGCTAAACTTTTGTCAGGGGGTGCTATGCAAGTTGAGCACAAACTAAAGCACTTTGAATTCAGACAATCTTTCTTAGACTCAATTCCTCGCCTGTAAAATAGGGTGGATATTTCTAAACTTTCTAGTGAATTTAGACTTCATGGCCTTCGAGCAGGAATTCTAGGAATTTATGCTAAAGACTCTTATCTGCGGTGTCCTCTAAAACCACATCAAGAATCTTTGATTTGCTGTTTTTCCTTTTTTTTTTTTTTTAATGATTATGCATGTAAACCTGCTAATGGACTTTATTTTTTTTTTTTTTACTGCTATTGTAAAATGTAGGGCTTAATCTCTTACCAGGCATCCAATACTACGTATCCATAAACCATAGGCTAGAACTAAAATATACTCATATCATACTCTTTTGTGTGTGTGTATGTGACTGTTGTAAACTTGCAGGGAATTGTGAAGAGAGATGAAGTTGTGTTCAAGGCTGCCAGACGCCGCAGAATCCCAATCCTGATGGTGACATCTGGAGGCTACCAGAAGAGGACAGCGCGGATTATTGCTGATTCCATCCTCAATTTGCACAACCTGGGGCTTATTGACAAGGAGCTAGCAACCAGTGGAGCTGAAAATCCCAGGGTAGAACAGATGATTAGAGACTCCGCTAAAGACTTAACCAACTTGTCACTGCAATGACAAGTTACTAAATTTTAGGAAACAACTTCCCGGTTTAGGAGCAGGAAACCTCTATATCATTATCAGGGTTAATGTAACATATTTTAAAAAGACTCAACTTGCCTGTAAAATAACACAGTAGAGATAATCTGCAGTCACAGAATAACTGTGTCGAACTTCAGAAGCTATCTTGAGCAAAGGCTTTTAAGCTAATTGAGACATATACTCAAGGGTACTGTCTTTCAGTTTATAGTATTACTGTAGAAAGCTTCAATTGCTTCTCTTATTGTTATGGGTAGTCTATTATGTTGAAAGAACTATGCAGTTGGTATCCAAAGACTGTCCCAGCCCTCTTGCAGATGATGCAGTTCAGACTGTGGTGGGAGAAATATGGACTAAACCTACTGGCATTTTTTTTTAGATACTGCATTTTATTTATTGCTTTTTTATAGAAATACTGTTATAAAACGAGTTCTGTATGGGCTTCAGCTGTCAGTTAAGTGCAATACTATAAAAAAAAAAACAGTTCAGTTGGTAGGCTTTTAAGCCCTAGCCTATTAGAATGAAAGTTCATTAATTTGTATTTTATTCCTGCTGTTGATAGTGACTTAAATCCTACTTATAAACACCTTGAGAAATAAAATAGGAAATGCCTTTGGCTCCATATGCAAATAAGCCATAAGGGCTCAGCATTAACAGTCTAGTTTTTGCCGCTCTTAAAATGAGGCCTGCATATAAAAGGCAATAGTTACTATGCATTGTAAATCGCAAAGTAAAGAAACTACAATAAAATGAAAACTGATTTTAGAGTTCTGAGAATTCTTGCAGAAAATAGTATGTAGAAATGTAGGGTGTCTTTTATTATGGCCAGCTCGTCACGTATAAAACAGTGAAGAGTAAATCTTGATTCTTTTTTCCTCCAACTAGTGCTGTGTTTTTCACTTGCTCGAAGAGTAATGGTACTCACAGTTGCAGTCATAGTTGGTAACGTAATTGTTCCTATTTGCAGATAAAAATACAGTGAAATTTCTACATTAAGTTAATGTGCTAACTTTATATGGGAGCTTCTAGGAGGATTTGGGAACTAAATAGTGAATTCAGTACACTAACTGTAAAGTTTGGTTTTATTTAAGTTGGTACATTTTGCATTAGGTGCTGTTTGTAGCATTGGGTTGTAAATGTACTAAACTGTATATTTTGCAAGAGCTTTTTTAACTTCCAAGTATTCACTGATTTGTAGTACAAGTTTCGCATCATGTGTAGGTTTGAGCCTTTCTATGAAGAAACACCAATATTTTCCTTGTAGTGCAATTGGTGTGTAAGCTGTTTAAGGAATGTTTCATTCTAATTGGAACACTTACCTCACTTAGTGTTAATTTTTAGATTGAAGGGGTTTGTTAATTGTAAGAACTTGCACAATTGCTATAAATATCTGTTTTAAAACAGATTTGACGTATTGCACTAATCTTGAGTTGCAACACACTTATTAAAAAGCACTTTTAAATTTCTTAGTAGAAGGACCATTGGAGTACAACTAATGCTGAGATTTATTTTTTCTATACTATCTGATGTTACTGTAATATGTTGTTGTTCTTTCATATAGTTTTTATAAAATTATAAATTACATTTCTATAAACTAAAACCCTGTCATAGTACCATGTGGTCTTTTCCAAAGCATTTTCTGTTTGTGTTAACATGTTTATATTATTTTTCCCTTGGTGGAGATTAAAATGATGTTGAACAGTGTTGACTGTATTTTCTTTTCACCTCACATATATCTTGGCTATCAAAAACTTTGAAGGGAACAGTTTATTGAAAAGACAAGATGATGAGTGTTTCATACTTAAAATGTAACTGAAACTGCAGTGAGTCTTAAGGGTGAGTAGTACAAGGCTTGTCACCAGCGGATGCCTTCTCTGAGAGTTAATGTGTTGACCTCTTAAAGTGAGCTTGGAAGTTTTGTATCCAAGTACTTTTTAAGATATCATCATAAGGGGTTAAAGTCGCTTTCTAGTTCCAAGTTACATCCCATGACCAATATTGTAACTCCTCTTTTAAGTATTTTATCGTTACAGGTATTAAACCGTAAACTAAGCTTCTGTTAAGGCTGCAGTAGTTTGTTAGAGGTCTTTTGCAAATCGGTGTCTTTCCAGAGAGGACCAATTGTTTGCAGAAGAGCCTGCGAGCTTTCAGACTCATCTATAAAATTTGTGACTGTTAAGCAAAGGGCATATTGACTGCATTTTCAGTGTTCATTATGAAGTTAGAATTGGTAAAGAGACAACTCCTGCTTCATATTTTTCAAAAATTTTATTTAGTGTAATATTTGACTTGGGTTTTAAAACAAAATATTAATGTCTGCATGTTAAGAAACTAGTCTGAGATAAATGTGTACTGTTTTTGAAAAGAAGTGGTGAAACTTTCGAAGCTGAATTTAAACCACAGATAATACATGATTCATAGTTAATATACTGCTATCACTAGGCAAAGTTCACTGAGAATTTAATCATGGAAACCTTGCCTTGTCCATCAAAGGCGTCAAAATTTTTAGCTTTCTTTTGTGGAATGCAAAGACCTATGTAAGCCTGCTAGGACAATGCCATGCAGTAACAAATTTTATGAGGAAAAAGTGTGAAGTTTGGGGCGTTTGTTTTTTTTATTGCAATTGTAACTATAAAATCCTCCCATAATAGGAAGGTGTGTTTCAGAGCTGATGGCCTAACTTACAACCAAAAAACTTTCTTGAAGAAAGACGTAGTAGGTCTTTCATAATAAGTTTTGACTCAAATTACTTAAGCAAGGAATAGTGAGGATTGCTCAGTGGTTTACAGTTAACGAACAAACGTGTGTTTCTTGTTAGTCATCCGTGTGTGAAATGTATTTAAAAAATAAACTGAAGAGTTGGTGTTTTCACCTATTTGATTTTACAGTTGGCACATCGAGCTCCAGCCCCCCTTGCCTCTGTTTGACAGTCGATACACAGTCTAGAACGTGGCATTAAAAACACTGGGTGTTGTGGTCGTAGTCTTAGCTGACTACATCTTAGCTTTAGGTGGTAATATCAGCCTCTTTCAAACTTGAAGGTATGATTTTTTTGTTTGTTTGTTTGACTTTGATGTTTTTTTGAACACCCTGCATTGTGAAGTCCCAGGCTTCTATCATGGATGCAAGGAAGAGTTTGGGGAATGCTGTAGTCGGACAGCTGTGATTTTAAAAAAAAAAAAAAAAAAAGAGAGATTATAAAAATTAATTGGTAGGCAGTTTATTGGGGAGAGTGAGGAGAGTAACGCTTATGTTTGAGTCATAAATGGCCACGCTCCCAGGTTCCCTACTCCTTGCTGCTCCTCACAGCTTGAGGAACCTAATGATCCTGCAACCATTCCCTGATACCTTCTGGCCCTGCTGCCAGAGTAAGCTGTTCAGCAGTGTTTCTGCCTTCTCTTGCACGGACAACAAGGCACACAGTTCTTTTCAGCGCTGGTTGCATACGTTTTTTGCGGTCTGTGAAGTGACACTTAGGAATTTCTTGTACTTTACAAGTTGTACTGTACAATTTGTCCTACATGCAACATAGCTGCTTTGGGGAGAATCCTCTCTGACAAATGCAGAAGTTACAAAGTTGTTAATCATGGATCTAGACTTCGCTCGCACTGTGCTGCCAGGAGCTGAAGGAGCTTGCTGAGTTCAGAGAACTGCAGGGTCTAGGATCTTGGTGCTCTCTTGCTATGCCAGCGTTGGAATAATTGAAAACCACCTTCTTTCAAGAAAACTGCAATCCCTTGGTGAAGAAGAAAGCTCACTTGCTATCTTTGCCCAGTGGAAGATGATCTCCTACCTCTGGGCTGATTCTGAAATGCAGAGCGTATCAGAAGCAATAATAAAGGGCCTAATCCCAAGTGAGGCGGTGTCCTGAACTTGCCTTGAATTTAGCAGGGGTTGTGTATTCCCCAGCCATTCTAGAGGCAAGCTTGCAAATTGTTCAGTATGTGCCAGCCCTTAGCTTAGACTTTAAATAGGTGTGATTTTCAGTTTTTTAGTCTTTCCTTGATGCTTTGGGTAATCTCTTAGATTTCCCGTCCTGTGCTCATCTAATTATCCCCTCCTTTATCTTATCCTTTATGCAGATCGTTTTGGTACAACCAGTCACTTTGGTTAAAAGTTCAATAGAATTAATTCCTTCTAAAAAGAGATAACATTTTGGTAAGCTGTATGAAGGACTAATTCCTGTCACTGATCCCGATTCTCTCCTGGGCTTACCATGGCGGTGGGAACAGGAGGTTGGTTTCGCTCAGTGCCCCACTCAGTGCAAGTACGGTACCCACCTGTAGATGATTCTTAGGACAAAGTAACTCCTGCTCTACTTTCCTACAGCCTTTTGAACATGCAAAAATACTGCGTGCCGCACATAGCGTTGACTTCCTGAAATTTAATTTGGAATATTGCGGTAAGACAAAAACGCCATTTTGATTGAAAAGATTGAATAGGCAGAAGGAAATGATTGTGGTGGGGCTGTGGTTCTGACTTATCAGCCTGGGGCAGTTCTGACCTCCCTCCCTACAGCTCACCTGAGATTGAACTTCTGGTTGGAGATGAATGAAGTACAAAAATCATGAAAAGATTGCCAGTAATATTAGGCACATCTTGTGTTACCAGTCCTGCGGTACTGTATTTTGCCAGTGCAGTGGACTGTGCAGCCATGGCACACTTCCATAAATCATTTCTTCCTTCAAAAGTAACATTACAAATAATTAGTTAAACTATTTGTTGTCAGATACAGGGCTAGTTATGTATTTCACTAATAAGATCCAAACTCTTGGTTTAATTTGCAGTTGAGTAGACATCCTTTGAGTTTGACTGGAACTGATTATCTTTATTCTGGAAATGCATGTTTGATTTCTGTATTAAAAAAAAACAAGAGAGAGAAAATGCAAAAAAAGGAATTCAAGGCCAACCTAAAATAATGCCTCTTGTCTTTATACTGTCTTAAATGTAGTCTTTAGTAGATTTAGGTTGCAGTGCTCTGTAAGAGCAAAGAGATGTCTCCTTTCTTTTACTTTTGAGACCTAAGAAAGATTGTAATTAATCCTGTTAGCCAAAACCTCACATTTTTTCCTGTCATTTTCTTGCCCTTGGATTGGCTACAGGTACAGAAGAGGGCAAAATAGACTTAAGGTCTATGTAGGTCTATAGCGGAGATGAGACAAGGAAACTGAACACTTCCTGAAGAAAAAGCTGCAGCCTGCTCTCTGCTTTCCTTGCATGTGGCGCTGGAGCCAGCAAGAGTCTCTCTGCTTTTTGTGTGACTGAAGTAGAATCTTTCCCGATACACGTAGGTATCGGCATATTTATTTGCTGCTTCCATATATTGTATGCTAGCTTCTATCTCTTTTCATTCTTTCCTAATCTTTCTTGTGACAACCACCCACCAAAAGCATCACCGAGAACATTCTGCTTTTCTGTGATGGTGACCAGGAGTTTTCCTGTGGGCACTGTCCTCCAGCTGCTGTACAGCTTCCCAGTGACTGATCTTCACTTCGTAGAAGCCTCCAGCTACTTAGAAATTCTTAGCACAAGGACGTAGTGGAATTCGGGTTTATTTGTGTTGGCATGTGGCTAGATTAGAGTTTGGGTCTTGTTTAGTGTACGAGATTTTTGGAAATGGATGTGGCCAGGCAGGCTCTGCAAGTGCACCTGAGGATCCAGGTCAGTGGCAGGTACACACAGCAACTTGTGTTGACAATTGTTTGTGTTTTGGGATGAGCAGCTCAATAGGCTCCCAGATCGGGAAGAGATGTTTGATTGCTGCCTGAGTAGAAGTAATTCATAATACCTTCTTCAAGAATGGAAACAGAATCTGATTTTAATTTGATTCCTTTAAAAACCAAAACAAGTTGACAAATATCAGAAGTACGTTTGGCTTTTCTGTGGGACCTCCAAAAACTAGTGTGTCTGATGGTTCTTAATTTCAAGATATTATGATTGTCTTGGAATGTTACTGTAAATTAGATGAGGTAGTCTTTGCCAAGACTCCATCCTGTGATAATCACAGCAGTGCAGATTAATGGAAAGCAGAGAGGAAAAGGCATAGCTGCAGGTGACGTGATGTGACTGCTGCATAAGCATTCTCATTTTCACAATAACGCTGGTTTGGCTCAGCAGAGGAAGTAACAGCATAATAAGACGCAGTCCTGCTTGTTGCTCAGTGGACATAAGCAAGAGGGTGAAGTTCTGAAGCAGGTAAGTGGTTCTGAAGATTCTAATTCCTATTTATTTACTTCTTCCAGAACAGTTAAAATGTAATTATTTGAACATTGTGACATTGGAGTTCTCTCTTTTAAAAAAAAAAAAAAAGAAATAAAAAAATTTATTCTTACAGATTCTGTAAGAAGACTTTTAAAAATGGCATCATGAGCAATGGCCACAGCTCAGCTCCAGTCTGGAGGAGAGCTTGGACGCGGGCTATGGCTCAGGCATGCCAAGGAGCACTGGACCCATGCCTGCCTGCCTGCCTGCCGGAGGCAGCTCCGGCTGCGGCCCGTAAGCACGGCTGGCTGATAACACCTCTGAACAACGAGCATCCAGTTCTGATCTCTCTCGGTAACAACCTCGTGCCAGTTTTTGGGTAGCCCTGTGAGATTGCACAACACCCTGCTTGTTGCCATCCATATCTTTTAATTGAGTTTATAAGAATTCCCTAAAATACTATTGGAGTAAGTGCTTAGACTACTGGAAGTTGCAAACAGAAGTATTGATGAAATTAGTCTTTTCTGGATGAATTTTTTTCCAGCTTCGTGGTATGCCGTCTCCGAAATTGCTTTTGAGGTTAATCGTCTTTATCTTGGCTGCTATTTTTCAAAGTTGCCTTTAGTTAATTAAAAGAAAACGACAAATAAAACCCCAAACAAACAAACAAAAACAAATCCCAAACTTCTGGGCAGCTTTGTATGCATAGTGCTAAATGCATCACAGGAACTATGAGGAAATGCTTTAAGGCATGCAATTAAATAATACACTTAAAGCGATTGATACCATGTTAAGATCAGAGAACAAAACTCTACAAACAGAAATTAGATGTACTCACAGCTCAAAGAAATATCATGGGAAGAGATTATAAAACCAGACTAGAATTGGCAACCAATAAGTACTGAAAATCAGAATTATTTTAGATGGTAGAAATAGATGAGACTGTATAAAAACAAAGATGTCTGAGAAGGAGAAAAGCTAAACTTGGGCTTTCGTTCTTTCTAGTATGCAGTATCATCGGCTCTGTAAATCATGCTAATTTATTGTCTCTTTTTTTTTTCTTCCCTATTACTGTTTCTAGATGTAAACACAGTGTTACAAAGATGCAGTTTTGGAGTGGAAGCCGTAGTAAAACAGCCGTGTTTTGATTTCTGGAGGGAAAATCACCCCAGATTTGCTACCCACATGATTCCCTCCAATTCCTCCTTACGTATGCTGACCTATAAACACAGCAAGTCGTAAGACAGCAAAGTAACTCTTCACTAACTCAAATAAATAATAGACAAAGGTAAACGACCCAGTGTATCTCAAGCCAACTTTCTTTGTGATTTCTTCTATTTGCTGTTGATAGTGCTAGAAAGCTTAAAGGGTTCCCAGTTAAGGGTGATGTTTTTAATGCTATTGGCAAGTTGGAAACACCTGAATCGTTGCAGACTTAGTTCTTTCACTGATCTGTAGAACAGATGCCTGTTTTACCTAATCCTCAATCAAGCACAAGTTTTACAAATAGCGCAGTAAAAACTGTATTATGACAGAAAAATAAGTCCAATGTGCAGCAGCTACACTAAAAGACAAGAGAAGTCTTTTGTATTTCCTCTAGCCTGCATTCATTTACTCTTTAGGGAATGGGATATTGAAACAAAACCAGTGAGTCATAGAGCTGTAGAGGTTCCATGGTCCATCAAGATTTCATGCTGTTCATGGTGATTAGATACAAAACCATATGCTGATAAATTAATTGGAAAACTGTATGTAACTGTGGCTGTGAATACAACTCCATATAACTCCTAAGGCTTCTTTAGTGGTATCTGCTAGGGATAATTTTCTTGATATTGTCATAAAAATCCAGAAAGTTACTAAATGCTCCATAGTCTGGTTTCATTTGGTTAATAAAAATGTGAACTGTATTTCTATGCTGGTTAACTAGAAAAACTAGTTCAAAGAAAGATACGCTGGGGGGGAAGCTGTTTAAAGAAAGATGACATTTTTCTGAATGTATAGTTTGCTAAGCCATGAGACAAGGATGAAAAGCAAAGTTTGATTTTAATGCTATTTAAAAACTCTTACCAGAATTCTTGCTTGCCCACAGAAGCTGTGTGTCAGTAGCAATTACAGTGTGCTATGTGTAGGTGTTGAAAATCGGTGCATGGCTATACAAAAAGGACTTGGTCATTAATGAAGTTACAGTACGTTTTCTAAACTGCTACAGCGGGAGAGAACTTCTGCTGAACTTTACAAGGCAAGCAGTGTAAGGCCCACTCTCCACTCCCTATGTGAAGCATCTTCGTGACTTGGTCACAAAAGTTGGCTACTTTACATAGATCAGTTTTTCCTGTATCCATTTGCACACATGTTATGCCACCCATGGAATTCTGTGCTATCTTAAATAATGGTCAGAATGGAACGGCAGCCGTAAAGGTCAGTCTCCTACTGTACTGATACATCAGACCACCTCACTAGTTATTTTGTGAGTTATTCTGGTTTTATACAGTATTTCTAGACAGGCGTTCTCTTACAGGCCAGCAAGCAGTGTAGCTATCGGTTTGAATGCTGCAGCTCATTGAATAGTGTTGAGTGCAGGAAACGTACTTCGAGGTTGAAATCTCATAGTTACTGTAAATTGAAAATTGAATATGCTGCAATGCTAAAATAATGATGGTTATTAACCACTGTTCAAACAGTAACAGTACGTTAAGAAATAGTGAGCTGTCTGAATTAGCAGTTAAGATGTCTTATTTGATTTGCAAAAAGAAAGGCTAGGCAGCCTCATTTTATAGAAATTCTTGGTTTATAGAGGAAGAGGTAGCACGAACAATCACTGTTAGTCTTTTCATTTCCAGGCTTGTTGTTTCATATGTGCAAATTGTTGTTCGTTCCGTCTGCTCATGAAAATGTTGCTTGCACAGCCCAACAGCATACGCCATGCAGGAATGGGGAGGGTGAGAGTTGCAGTATAAACGTGTGGCCTTCCGTGCCAGCACACTGATGGAATTAAAGGGTCTCACGAAGTGTGGCAGCAGCAGTGCTGACGAACTGCAGACGTGGGTTTTTTTAGAGCTGACTGCATTTGCTTGAGAACAATATTAAGAATTCAAAAAGTTTACCTTATTTTGACCTCAGAAAAGTAAATATGTATGTCTGAAAGTTAACAAGCTGTAATGGAGATCTGTTCTTTATGGCGTAGTTGCAGTAATTCTGTCTTATTTTTGAATACCTGAGGCTCTTGATGTAATGGGTCTACACAGCTTGAGAAGCAAAGCTGAGTCACCAAATTAAGAATGCAATAAACTGCATTCAAAACAATTGCCATCTGTTTTTTTTTTTTATATTTCTCCTCATTAAAACTGGAATGCTGATTTTTCCCAAATGCTGCAATGAAAATTGGGCATTCCTGTGTTGTAACATGGCCATTTTCATGTTGTTCACAACTAGAGAATGATATATGCTCTCTCCCTTTCGTACTCTTAAGCAAATAATTTGAGGAAATTTAAATGATGCATTTTCAGCGTACAGGTAAAACCAAAGACAACCTTTTATTTTTCTGTAGAGATGACCAATCCTGACTTAGACCCCACCTAATGTAGTCTAAAACAAATGTGGTGCACTGTTATCTGAACAATTTATTATTAAGGTCAATTTTATTAAAAATAAAAAATGGGAGGGATAGGCAAGACATGATAGTTGTTAAGAAATACGGTTTGTAAGCTTTAGTTCACATACAAGTCCTTTCACAGCTTAGGAGAAGGAATAGTTCAGCTGAGACAATGTAAACCTGTAAAGAATCGTCAAGGTCAGTGCTAACGAAGTTGGGCCTGATTTACTGTGCATTTCTCCAACAAGGACAGTGTTTAGACGGTTGGATTTGATTTAGTTTTCACCACTGAGGTATTGCTAGAGAAAAAAAAAAACCACAATTCAACAAATTACCATACTGTGGATGTGATGAAATCAATAGTGCTCAGACAACAGGAGCTATGCTCCTTGCTGCTTTTTTTTGAGGCACGCTCAAAGACCTTGACATTGTACAGAGTGTGGGAAACGTAGTCTTTTTGCGTGTCTCAGTAAAACGCTGTCTCTGAGGTGCTGAGTGACGTTACTGTCCCTCGAGAATGCACATACACCTCCTCCTGAGGCTGTGCTCGCAAGGTGAGGAGAGCAGCCTACAGCGCGTGGGAGGCGGGTGGCATCCTGTTGGGGACATGCAACATGGCTCTTCGGGGGGCGCTTGCAAATGTGGAAGTAGACTTTTTTTTTAATAATGCTCAGCAGTGTGTTAAATGAGTGTATAGGGAATCAGGGAGTTACCTTAGTCATCAGGAACAGTTTGAGGTTTGCAGCAGGAGTAATAGCCAGGCAGATATATTTTAATAGCAGTTCGCCTCAGGGGGAATAATAATGCCGTTGCTCACCCTTGAGCTGCGACTGCTAATTTGGGCTGTCTAGAGGTGGAAAGTCAACAGCCCTCCACAGAGGGAAGACCCAGAGACTGGCAGCTAGTGAAGCTTATTTTAGAGTTGAAGCTGATTATTCCAAATGCTTAGAAATGTTTTCTTTTTTTTTGTTTGTTTTTAATATTTCCCTTCCACTGTTGGCAGCAGCTTGGGTTTACCAAACTGGACTGCTGGTGCATCTAATGCTTAGGGCTCTGGTTGTGTTTCATCTCCTTCTGCCTCTGCTGGGGCTGTTTTGCAGTTCATCTACTTAAGAGGGATTGGAAAAGGTTTTGCAAATCGAAGGGCACGCTCGGTTCTTCCTTTGACTATCTGGAAGAATTCCATTGAGAATAAAATTGAAGATCTGAAACAAATATGCTGCTTTCATAATGATACTTCTCCTAATTCTATGGATTTCCTTTGCTTTTCTTTTTCACTCTATATGGGTGGTTTTCAAGTTGTTCTTCAGTGTCATCAACCAGAAGTTGGGTCATTTTAGTGACTTTACACATCAATGGATGAATACTATGTGTGGAAGTCTCTCTTTGAAAGTTGCTGTGTGTTACCAGATACATGGTATTCTGCTCTGCTTGAACTGAGTCCCTCTGCTGCACATAATCTCTGTGTTATATGAATAAATCGGTGCACAAATCTTTTCAAAAGATGTAGTTATTAATCTTTACCTGTTTATAAATGGAGTGAAAATATGGCCACTAATATAGAGTATCACAAAAATGATCGAAAAGATATAGACATTGCAGGGGCTGAGGGGTTCGAGCCTGACAGCTGGTGAGGTTTTGTCCTACCAATAAATAACTCGTCAAGGAAGAGTGAGGCCGCAAGTCCTAGAAACTAACTTTTTTTTGCGGGAGGTCTTTCCAGAGGAAAATCGGTCTGACCTATATAAATAATGTACAAATTTCAACAAGCCATTTTATTGTTAAAAGATATTTCATCTATTTTCATTTACTTTGAATATTTTCTCATTAAGTGTAGAGCTTAGCAGCAGATGACCAAGACGCGCAAGTCTTTCAGTATTTCTTTATGAACGTAAGCAGAGGTAGCAAGACCCTGGTTAAATTTTGACTGCATGGAAGTTAGAGGAAACTATCATTGCTGTTGGCATATGTATGTGTATGTATATTTATTTGGCACTGCACGATGACCGTTTAACAAGTTTCCCCTTGCAAAGAGAGGCTGGCTATGAAACTCTTGAGCTGTCTTTTTGTCACCAAGATAACCTCCTGCACAGCAATCCCAGGGCCAGCTTACGGCTGTAAATTACTGATGTGTAAGCAAACCACTGAATTTTGAGAAGAATATAGGCTTTTTTCTTCTCCAGATTTCAAGAGCTGGCCTTGTTTTTGCCAGTTCCACCTGTGGTGGAAAACAATAGCCATTATTGTCATGAAGATACAATGTCTGAGAGAATGTGTCTGATAGGAGTGGGGCTCCTAATTAAGCATGTGATAGTTGAGTTGTAGGCTAATTGTCTTTTCCATCTGTTACCTAATAGAATTCTGTAACACTGGGATTTAAGGTTTGTCAATTTTTGCTATCTTTCATTCTAAACCTGGACATCTCTGCCAAGGCCAACACTGAAATGAGCACATTAAGATAATAAATCTCCAGTGAACAGACTAAGTTATTTGTTTTGGAGGAAAGAGGCTACATGTAAAACTGGGGTGTGTTTTGGGTTGACTGGTTACTGGAGGTGGGAGTGCTTTAAGAGTTGAATGCTTTTATAATAAGCTTTAGTTGTGGGAACATTTGAGCCTGAAACGTGAAAGAATGCAGACCTTTCAAAATATGGTATGTGAGAAAAATGTATGATTTAGTGTTTCCATTTCCATAGAGGAAATAGCAATGCTTTGCTTGAACCAAATGATAAATTTCCTTTAAACTTAGTCATATGATGATCAGGGAAATAAATTCCCTCTAAACTTTTGTCAAAGCAGTTGAGGGAAAAGTTGGGTGTCTTAAAGTAACCCGCTACCTACAAGGACATGGTTATGTTAGTCAAGGAGCAGAGGATTGCATTTTTCCTCTTTTAAAAGACATTTTGTAACACCCTAGAAAAATAGAAGTGTTTATCAGAAGCTGAATTGGGTTTGTGGTCACTGCGCTGTCAGACCAATTGTAAACATTACTTATTCTTGGACAAAACCACACTTGTTCCTTCAAGTAGTAGAGATAATTGGGGTACTTTGTAGATCTTGGTACTTCTGTTACCATAAAATGCATCTGGAGTTCTCTGTGTAGCATTAAAAATGGATATAACTAGAAAGAGCTTTTGATAAGTCATGGAGAATAGTGCAGAATCACAATGAGGTGCAATAAGGATTTAGAACATATACAGCTAAACATCAATAATGATCATGGCTGCCTTTATATGTCTTGTCAAAGGCATCTTTGTGTGTGTTGTGAAGTTTACAGGATGGAACCTGTCAGAAGCGTGCCATCTTGGATGAGCATCCCTTCATAACGGAGATGTTGCAGGTCTATCGGAAAGGTAGAATAACATGAGATGTCTTATTAAAATTCAGTTACTTGAACTTCTATTGCATTTACAACAAATTAAGTGCACTGCAATTAAAAAAACAAAAGCGCTCAGTTTAACAAGCGTTGAGCTACTGTGTAGATCTCTTCATGAGCTGTTTCTTGGTCCATCTCATCATGTAATGTAATTGTGTGGCCCTGCTTGCTTCTAGTAAATCTCTTCTCTGGCCCTGTGGCGATCTCACCACCGTGCTTTATTCAGCCTCTCTCCACAGGGAAGAGCCTGAAAAAAACATGGTAATGGGAAAGATGACCAGTGTTTACAATAAGTTAATGGGAAACCCAGCTGTTTTGATAGGTTGCATAATCTCGGAGAGGAAAATCCAGTGCCTTCAAGAGAAGGCAATACCAATTATCCTCTTTATGGCAACACTATTAGAAGATGTGTTTTCATCTGTGTGCGTGGTCATATTTAAACCCTCCAATCTGTCTTTTCTGAGTTACTTGCTTATTGCAGAAGGGCCTAGCGGTTTTATATTTTAACTGGAGGAAATCTCTTGAATGTGTGTTGAATTTGGAAGTCTGATTTGGCTCAATTAAAATGTGATTAGGCTTTCTGTCTCCATTGTAGAGGCTGTAAGTGCTCTGGAGAAACATTTAATGTTGAAGGCTGGCCTGCTGGTTTTGGCTGAACCGTAGATAGAAGTATGCAATGCTCTGAGAAATTCCAGGACTCCCACTAGGTCAAAAATTTTTCTCTCAACTACAGCATTTCATCAAGTTCCCTAGTAACATGTCTTCGTGTATCACAATCATTATTGCTTGGAAATCCACCAACTTTGCAATGAGCTGAGAGTATTTATTCTATGTGCTGGATGGCATTCTCTGAGTAGAGAGGCCTGATTAAAGTAATTTCCGTCCCTTCTGGTTTCAGACTGCGTGTGTGTTACGTGCTGTTGTTTTACTGTATGTTACGTGCTTTGGATGAGATTAATTTAGTTACATGAATATTTATCTAGTCTAATTCTATTAATTACGATGTTTTTAATCAACCTAACCTGGTATAATATGTTCAGGATCCAGTCACTGAAATCTGGGCTAAAGCAGATAGGAGCTATACTGTCAGAAGCGTACTTGGCATAAGGAGATGTTAAAAATCCCTGAACGAGCCATCTTGTTATAACCAAACTAACTGGGAACCTTATGATAATGGCTCATTTCTGTATCTCTGATCTTTAAATCTTTGTGGGAACTGTATTTAGCTGGTCTTTTTATGGAATATCTCTTTTCTGGGTGAAAATACAGAAAGCTTCACTTAGTAAAAGTTAATACTTGCAGTGCGCCTCTTCTCTGCTCTAAAACTGGCTTACAGTGTAACTGAAATCTCACAACAGACCTTTCTTGGCCTTGGCACAGTGTTTTTGAGCAAGTTGTTAAGAGGTAGTCCAACAAATTATATAATGAATCATTTTCAACTGAAAGAACAGTGTGATTTGGATATGGAACCAAAAAACTCTTTGTTACCACTCCAGTCTAAAGATGTTGATGATACAGAAATTTTACAGTAAAATGAGGCACTAACATTCCACGGAGTCTCAGTGTATCCAGTATTTTTGATCCTAGGATGCGCTGGATCACGTAGTCCCCCATTATTCTAGGATGTGCATGATTCAAGCTGATTTCATGGGTCTCCATAGTGAGTGGCTTGATGTCCATTTTTTTAATGAGAAATTTGGGAAGTAGAACTAGAATATTCCCCATTGTGGGCCATGTGGTGAAGGTCCATGCCCTTTTCAATATCCTGCCTATTCTGTCCTTACAGAAGTGCTAGGCTAGCTTTGGGAGGTGTCTCTGTGTCTTCATGACTTCTTAAAGAAATAAAAGGTCCTAAAAAGTCCTAAACGTTGAAAGTAGGGCATCAGTAACTGTTGCCTGGGACCCAAGTTTCTGAAAATATTTGGGCACCTTGGGCTCATTCAGTTCCTAATTCCTGTTGAGTCAAAGGCATGTTACGCACCTCCGTGGCTTTATGGAACTCATCAAGGCGAGTTGCCGTAGGGTGCACAGAAGTTACCTGCAGAACGAAGAGTGGACTGCTGGGCTCATAACTCCATGTCCAGTGTGTTAACCACTAGAGGACACTGCCTCATTATTATTAGGGAAATTAATCATTACATGTTGAAAATGCCAAATTCCAGGGGTTGTCTTTCTGTTGGCTTAACTTAATCTCAGATGGGATTTATTCTTTTTTATTTTGCACCGTAACTATCCACAGTGCTGCCATATGCTCAGATTCTACTTTGTGCTGAATCCGTGCCTGAAGAAAGCCAGCTCATCCTTCCCAAGGTGAGACCAAATGCCCAATCCTATTGCTCAGTGCCTCGTAGAAAGCAGAGCTACACTAGAAGACCCTGTGATATAAAGAGCTGTGCATCTCTTGGGTGAGCTCATCTGTGAGCAATCGGTCAGGCTGATGTTTTTTGTTACGGTCTCTTCCAGGCTCGGTAAGCTTTGGCCTTGGCTCTGAAGCACGCTAACTGTGCGAGAAGGTAGATCCCACACCTACCCTTGTGAGCAGCTCCGCAGGGAGGCAGAGGGCAGCTGGCTGAGAGGGAGCATGAAAGACATGTGCCCCTCTCCCCGTTGGGGATTATCCCGAACGGGCAGACTGGTGATGGCAGAGTTGGTGTGATAATCTCGTGCTTTACCAGCCCACGATGCTCTAGTGCTCTGGCTGTGGCAGAAGCAGGAGGCCACCACGTGGATGGTGCTCCAGACTTGTGTGCAGGTCTGGTGTGTGAAGGTGTTGGGGGCAGAGCTTCACTTCCTCTGGGAAAGGAAGGAGGACGGTACAATTCTTTTTCAGTCTTCACCTCAGAAAAAGCTTCAAAAGTAGGCTGTTCATCAAAAAGCATCTATAGAGATGCTTCAGGATAAATTGATAGAATTTGCTGCTGCTTTTGCTGGTCAGAGTATTTAGTTATAACCTAGTCCCATCGTGGTAGCAGGAATGTACCTAGATTTTTAAGCGTCATGATTACATTCACAGAGCTGCTATAACCACGAGGAATACCTGAATATAGCAGTAGGTATTCTTGTGTTAAATCCCACAACTTGTTTCCATTGCATCATGAACTTACTGAGTTGGGAAGTCGTCCCTCATGAATGAAATAAATGCATCTCCTCCAAGAGCTGCTTATTTTCTTGTACATTGTGTATCCCATACCCTGCGAACTGGAAAGAGGTAATTTGCTGGGCTGAGTTACGGACCTGGCTCTGTTAAGTCGCTGTGAATCACTGAGGTGTCTAAGAGTGAATTCAGCTGTGATAAAGGGGAGTTATAACTGTGAGGAGATAGGATAGTCTGGAAGTATTCATCAGTCAGTTCCTATGCAGTGTCAGTGCTGGTGTCCCCATGTGCGTTGGATAAAAAACTGCTTTTATCTGCAACACATCTCGCTGGGTTCCAGCAGCTCCCTCTGTGATGAATATTCATAATAGCGTCTGCTCCCCATAAATACAAACTATCCCAAATACCCCTTTTATGTGGAAAATCTGGTATTGTTATATTAATAATGGAGATGCAAAGAACTTCATGGAGCTTAAAAAAGAGAAAAAAAGAATAGAATTGTCTAAAGCTAGACAAATGTTACATTCCAGGTGTATGAACTCCAGGAAACGCCACCAGCAGGGTCTGTATCTGGAAGGTAAACTGGCACATTTCTCACTTCCTAAGAAGCATTTCTGTGCTTTAGTCAGAAAGTATCTATGCAGATTCCGTGCTGAATGCTGCCAGCAAGCACTATTTCACTTACAAATGCATGATAGCTTTATTAATTTCCGTTGTTATAATTGCGGTGAATTCTTTTCTTGTACGCTGAACAGCTTTTCTGTTGTTTTGAGAATGGTTTTAGTGCAAAGATCTCTCGAGGCTCGGGTTTGACTGAAAGACAGCCAGATGGGAAACAAAGTTTTGACTGACAGATGCCTGAGATTTGGAGCCCTAAAGCTTCTGGTAAAAACAGGGGGAGCTCAGAACGCAATGCCACTTGGAAAAAGGGACTGTCAAGAATGGCAAGCGAATAATTGTCCGTGTATGGAAATATATAGAGCTTGGTCACTTTTGTACAGCTGGAGGCCCAAGTCAATTACATAAGCAATGATAAACGTGAATCGGTTTGTGTCCACTGCATTAGGTGAGCATTTGGGTTTGTCTTTATAACTCTCTTCTGTGTCAAGCCAGACGATAGGTGCCTTTTGCTGAGGCTAGCATTCACTGCAGGTTTACCTCTAGTTATACCTCTCAGGCCTGTCTGCACACGCACACGGTTATTTGTGTTTTTGAACTGGAGTTGGCTCCTCTCTCCAGGGACATTGCTTACAGCCTGAGCTAGCGCAGCGTCCCAGCTGCTAATGCAATCTCTGTGCAGTTTGAATAACATTTAGTGCTGTATCTGTTCTCATTTAAGTGCAGCTAATGCAAGGGGAGTCAACTTGAGTGCAGCAAACTCGAGTTAAATCTGTGATGAAAACAGCCTGAAATGGGTATGTTCAATAGGTTCCGCATATGTTCACAAAATTAAAAGAAAAACAATAAAAACACCCCACAAACAGAAATGGGCAAGTGGCCCAGATCAGCACGGTTTAACGGATGAGCTGTAAAATGCTGACATGCCACCCTCGAGGCAGAGCGAGCGATAGACGGGACACCCTCGGCCGCCCTGCGGCCCGGCTGCTCGGGGAGGACCTGTCGCTGGGCAGCNGGCACAGCTCGGGGAGGGCGGGCTGTGGGTTTAACAGGCTCTTTCCCTCCATCCTCTCATCAAAGCTGTTTCTTTTCTTTACGGTGGTCTATTTTCTGTGTAACCAAATGTGCTCTCACTCCCTCTTTGAGACAAGGAAATGTCTAATTCCCTTAACCATGGTCCTGGTTTCTCTCGTTTTTTTGCCAAGGGATGCCCGCCTGCCGCAGGCGAACAGCCCGGGTGGGTGAGGCATGGGAGTGAAAGCCACCTAGACCATGTGTGACAAAAACTTATAAAGGACATTTAATAACCGTGTTGTTTACAAGCAGTGTTTTTCATAAATGTACTCACTCCTGAAGTTGTGGAATGTTTTTTCAAGCGTAGTCCTATTATAAAGTGTTTTAATGATTTGATATATGAGTATTATGGTTCACCTGAGTCTTACCATATGTTTCTGCTCTTTAAACAGACACCGTCACTGAGTCACTGGCTGATGGCCTACGCACTGTAACGTTTGCTGTCTTTTAATCATGATCTGTGCTCATCGATGTTAACAAAAATGGTTATAGGTATGTCAATGTTCAGGTGTGGGTTTTTTTTAGCACAGAAATACCCACTAGTTGGGTCATTCTGCTTAGGATGCCAACGAGAGTGGTCTCAGTCACACCTCAATACCTGAGGGGGACCCCTGTGTATGAGAGCCAAACTGAGGATGGTCTTCAGGGCTCTGGTCTATCCAGTTTTTCCACTGGAGGTTTCACCTGGATCGCTGTGGTGAGGGATGGCTGAGCAGTGTCGGGGTCGAGGTGTCTGGCAGAAGTGGATGGGGCTTTGAGCAGCCTGGTCTAGTGACAGTGTCCCTGCAAGGGGGCTGGAACTGGATGACGTTTAAGGTCCCTTCCAACCTAAACCATTCTGTGATTCTATGTTGGAACTGTTTGGACTTGAATTGCAACCAATAGATGGCGGGTGTAGGGGTCCCACCACCTGAAGGTCTTTAGGGAATGGAGGCGGGGAGCAGGGTGGACAGACCAGAAAGAGGACTTGAGGACTGGGTCTCTTGGCAAGAGCTGTCAGAGAAAATTTATTCTGGACAACTTCATACCTGGAGCCAGATTTTAGCAGTGGCCTAACCTTTGATGCCAAGAATCTTTGTCCTGTCTGGTTGGGAGTATTGGAGTAGTTCAAAGTAGGCGGGGGTAGAGAGAGAAAAGAGCTGAGATGAGTTTTAAAGTATTTTTCGGTGAAATTCTGCAGCGTTTCCTGTTATTTGCATTGTCTCCTTTGAATTTCACCCTGTTGCAGAGTCAGTTTATCTAGAGGAATTAAACTCTGATGATTAAATTTCATGTTAAAAAGAGTAAACATATTGGGATCCTTTAGCACTAAATCACAATGATGTTATATTAGACGCTGAAAAGACAATCCAAAAATTACTCATTCGGTAATATTTTAGAAATCATTTTAGGTGCCTGCCTTTTAATGTCTTCTGACATGTACTTTTTAAGTGATTTATCCATGCATTTATAAATTTCTCTTTTGCTTATAACACAGCAGAACTAGGTCTTTGATATTTAGATCCTCATAATTGTTCTTGGAATTTTTCTTTGGATGAAGATTTTGGCATGGATGATACTTTGTGAAACAGTCCTGTGTCTGGATCTCATTCATCACAGATCTTGAAAAGAAATGTCTCTTGGCTTTTAGAGAGGGCCATGAAATTTTTCAAAGGATGAATTCAAACTATAAAGTGCATGTACATTTAAATGTAGGTTCCTTTAAATATGCAGAGCTTACGTAAGGATCAGATTTGCATACATTCCGTTAATGCGAAGCATAAATTTTAAATGTATTATAGGCAACGGAATATGCACCTTTATATTAAGCTGTGTTTAAATATGACAGCATTTGCCAAATAATTTTATTTCCTTGAATTAATTCTGTTCTGATCAGGCATCATGAAAGTAAACCGAAGTTATTCCTGTATATTCATATTTTCTCGTCAGCTTGCGTGTGTTATTTCTCCTTGCAGCATTTTGCAGTGGGGTGTTCAGCTGCTGCCCTGCGGAGAGCATGGAGCAGACCCCATCCGGAGCTGGGATCCTGGCACTTGGGCAAAGCGAGGGGCAAAGGTAAAGCACAAAGACAGCCCGAGCCAGCTCACAAATTACCAAACTGCAGAAAAAAAAAAANCTCTGCCTCTGATCTTGAGGCCTCAAGTTCCGAAGAGGTGTTAATGGGCCGGGCTCTGTCCCGCTGCACTTCAACAGAACTACTGCTGGTGTGTCGAGTTAAGCTCGTACATCTATCATGTCAGGTTCAGGGCTTATCACTTTAACTGGAGTGTGGTTATGGGAGCCAATATTTGCTTCAGATGGGTTGCTGGAATTACGAAGTAGGGCATTGGGTTGTATTAAAGCAACTGAGCTCTTATTAGCAAAGCTTGGCAGTTCTGACGTGGAGCTTTTTAGATGTACATAGTCTTTTGTCTTGGGCCTGACCTAAATCACCAGCATTTAGGGACAAGAAATGAATTAAGTCCTGTCTCTGTAGAGACTAAATCCCTGGCCTCTGCTGAGCATACCATTAATGGAGCCAGCAGTGGTCATGTCCTTCCTTGAGACTATCATAAATTGCCTTTATTAATGGCAGATTATAGAAATTTCAGCCAAGTCTTTATCAGCACTTAGGCCAGACACCAGATAAACAGTTGGCTGCAATTCTGGCCTCTAATAAAATTGTACATGAAACTTGAACTCTGTTTTGTGGTTTAAACACTCTTAAAAAAATGAGCTGGTTCCTCCAGCGCTGTAAACTGGCGATGCCACCTAAAGCCAAGCCAAGGCTGCTGCCATACATCCGATGAGGATCCAGCCCATTTCTCTTGGTGGGAGAGTCCTGGCTCCTGCCCTGGCCCCTGCTGTGCATGCGGAGGAGGGAGGATGAGGACGAGCACTGCCCGAAACCCATGTTCAGGGCCGGTGGTGCGGGCGGGAGGGCACCCGTTCCTGCTGGGCATCCCTGCTGTGCATCTCCCGGGCTTGGTTGTGCCCCACGCTTTATTCTGAGTCGAGTTTCCCTTCCCATCTGGCTTGCAGTTTCCCCTCAGAAGGACGGGCTGTTTGCTGCCGGTTGCACAAAGGGAAATTTCCCGCTGCTGGGAAGAGATTCCCTGCTCGTGACGTGCCTGTGTGGCGGAAGGGGTGGATGTGCCCAGACCGCACATGCCGGCGCTCCCAGGGACCCTGCTCTCAAATTAAAGCCAAGTGACAACACACGGAGTGTCGCTGTTTGTAAGGGAGGCTGGAGCAGCTCTGGCAAAGTTAGCGAGTGTAGCCTTTGTGCTATTTTCCTAAGGTTTTTTTTCAAGTCTTTGAAATATTTTTGACATCTGCTCTTCATTACACAACAATATAGCTGTCTTTTTAGGAAAAGAGACATTTTTCATTATTCATTTCAAAGTTAACAAACACATTTTAAAGTGCCCACAATAACTGCAAGGGATTTGCTTTCAGGTGATTTGGCCCTACAGCCGAGGCCAACTACAACACTGTTTTCTGTTCCACGTCTACATTTACCTTGGTCACAACTAGAACCAGGTTTTTATCAGAGTTCCTGGGTTTGTTTTTTATTAAAGAAATACTTTGACTTCGTCTGGATGGGCGACATGAAACTCTGGCAGGAAACCTGAACCTTGCGGTACTCATGTACAGAGTTCATTGGCAAAAGCGTTTTGTTTGTTCTTTGTAGGGACAACATGGTTGCGTTGGGGCTTTTCCCTTTGCTACCAACGGTACCACAGGTCATTTTCTTCTTTTACACCCAAGTGGAAAAATATGTAGACTTTGAAGGGTTTTTAAGCAAAATTAGTATGTCAGAATCTTAAGACAGAGGTATGCAGTACCGAAAAGCTGACCTCCATTTCCCTTTTCATGCCACATCGCATTCGCTGTATTTCTTTCTCTAGAACCCCGGAGCTGAGCGTAGAACTCGGGCTGCTTTCAGAAGGTAAAGATGCTCTGAAGGGAGAGGCCAAGAGTGCAGCGGTTGCAAGGGTGAGAGCGCACACATACTTCGACTCGTGTCCTCAGTTATTATCACTATGCCACCTGCATTTTCACATCAGGCAAAGTATTCCAGGCACCATTTTTTTTGTTCTTCATGACTCGTGCGGGAGCCCTGAGTCTGTCGGGAGTCAGAGATGCAAAACAGGGAGAGACGGCAGGCTGGGGGATGCTCTGAAGGACGAAGAAGGGGGGTCTCTGAACTTGGCAGGTCTTGCTCCTGTAAGAGAAGGTTGGGGGGTTGTTTTTTTTGGTTTGGTTTTGTGTGTTTTAGGAAATCGCTAAGCTTTTAGTAAACAAGGAAGGGCAGAGGTTTTCTACGGAAAAATACTTGTCATCTTGACGTTTTGGTCGCTTCTTGATACTTGGAATTCTTCACTTTTGGTTTTGTACATGTAGGGGGATATTTTCTGACCTCTGGGACAGTTAGAGAAGACTTTAACTTTTAAAACATTAATTCCCCTTTTAGCAGTGCTAGAAGTTTATTAAGAAAGAGCTGGAGCTGGGGGCTTGCTGCAGACTGGTGATATGGGAAAACAGCCGAGGTGAGTTTTCTAAAAGCTGTTGTTAATTAGAGGTACAGCAGCTGGCTCATAGCTCAGTTGCTGAAGATGCCTAATAAATTCGATCCATCTTGTCTCTTTCCGACATTTGCTTTACACTGGAAAACAGAACGAAAGCTCCTGTCCTCACAGGGCAGAGGAGAATTAGCTACAAAGAATGTGGCTTCCTCATTCCCATCTGAGGCATTTTGATAAAATGAGAGACAGTGTGTCCCTGGACTTTTATTTTCCCCCTCAGGGCTGCAAGTCTGTACTCTCAAAATATCCGAAGGTTATCTTCCAGGCACAGGTCTCTGTGTTTGCTCCAAGAAGCCGGGCTACCGCTGTCTGCTCACACTGATTCACTTTCTGAGAGTTTCGATGTCATGACCCTGACACATCTGACAGAAAGTAAGAGCAGTTTACTCTAAATTTAGAGCACAGCAGGGTGCAGCTGGGATTAAGCAGGACAGTGACCAGAGCAGCAAGGATACAAGCTAGCTCGGTTTGACTTGTTCCAAATAGTTGAACAGTATTTCATAGAATCATGGAATGGTTTAAGTTGGAAGGGACCTTGAAGATCACCCAGTCCCACCCCCCTGCCCCGGGCAGGGACACCTCCCACCAGCCCAGGTTGCTCCAAGCCCCGTCCAACCTGGCCTTGGACACCTCCAGGGATGGGGCAGCCACAGCTTCTCTGCGCAACCTGGGCCAGTAACTATTTTCTTTATTTTATTCTGTTGACTGCTGCAGTTTCAGAAGAAAGCTTGAGCTCTGTGCTTGTGCAGACCTGGAGCAGCTCCAAGCGCGGTGATCTGGGTGGCCCTGCTGGGTGGACCCTGTTTCAGCTGCATCCTGACCCGCTTGCATGCGGGAAGGCACCTCCTCGTCCAGCCTGCCAGGGGACTCCAGGGACCTTCGTGGCCTTGTTTTCTTTTTGCCAGATACAATGATTGGTCTCCATCTAAGCACAATCCTAATGCAGAACAGCGTTGGTCCCGAGAGCGATAGGTTACCTGCAGTCAGAATCCGCCTTCAGCCTGTGCTTTTCCAGAGGCCGCTCTTCTCTTCGGGTATGAAATGGTTTGGTGCAGTTTACTCCAGATGAGAGACAGACATTGGTATCAGTTTTGGCCTAATCACTGAAGCTTTCACACTGCTGTGGTTGACTGCAGGGTTATGTCTGCAGGCTGTAGGGTTGCATTGAACGGCTTTTAAAGATCATAGCACCTCTTTCGAGGGACGATATAGCCTGTTTGGTAACTGTTTACAGAAATCCTTTAGATACAGCGTTGTGGTCTGAGGAAATAACTCCACCGTCTGAGTTGTTAATGTATTTTTATTAAGCGGCTCATTCTGATGATGATGAGAACATACAACACATTTACTTTTTTTTCCAGAATAAAAACGGGTAGTTTGGTTTCTGGGGAAAAGAACTATGTCAAACACGCTGCTCATGAGTCATGGAGGGGAGGGAGGGAAGGAGAAAGATTTGCCACTGACTACTTTAAGGGATGCTCTAATCGGCTGCAACATTTAAACAAGCTTCTTTTCATACATATATTGGGCCATTTTCCGTACTAAACGACTCCATTAAATGGTTTTCCAGGACTTATGCTGGCCAGACAGCTATTAAAGTCAATGGGAGTTTAGCCTCCGTAAGAAACGGAGCATCAGTTCTTCTGCCAGGTGAAATATATCATTCAACAAAAGCTAAACTCTTGTTCAGAGAATCCACCAAGCTAATGTAAACAAGGACATAAAGCTTCTCAAATCCTGCTGAGCTGTTTTTGCAGAGGTAATGTCTTTTACAGCACTAAAATCAGTTCCATGGGAAAGCGAGCCGGGAACCTCATTGGGGCTGCATCTCCAGCCGGAGGAATGGGGACAGCTCGCAAGGGACAGCCCTGAAAGAGAGCGGAGCAGCAGAAAGCTGAAAGCCATTCCCCTGTTTTAGAAGAGAGGGTGAGTTCTTCCAGAACCAAACCAAAATTGTGTCTTCCAGAGCTTCCTGAAGCCTGCTGTGCTTAAAACCCATCTCTGGAGACTAACAGGTTACCTTTTCAGAAATGCCCGAGATGTGAGGTGCTTTTACAAACACACAAAAGAACAAAAGTCCTCAAAAATATCTTTGAAGAAGACTGGCATTGCCAAGGTTGTGGGTTATTTGGTTGTGATTAGGTACAAATCTCCTATTGGAAAAGAGCCTCTCCAGCAGGTTGGTTCTCACTAAGGTATCTTGGTGCTTCCTACAGTAAAGATTAAGAATTAAGTGTAACTTATTTTTTCCTGGAGAAATGTTAGAATATTTTTGGTTTCTCAGAACTGTGAAAATAGTTTGACAAGTAAACAGTGAATTGGTGGGGGAAAAGGACGACAAACATTTGGTTTTCTTTACCATGAAAAATAATTTTTTATGTTGTCATTTCTTTGAAAAACAACAATAGTAGCTAAACCTATTTAAAAGTTGTTTTTTTTTTTTTCACGGATAGCCTGTTTTTTTTTAAAAAAAAAAAACCCAAACAACCCAGGAACATGTTTCTTAAGAATTAAATGATCTTGGAATGTGTTACTGTTAGTGAAATTTGACACATACAAGCACCCACAGACAAAAAAAAAAAAAAAAAAAATCAATAATTTGATTAAAAGCTACTGAGTTGCGATAGGGCTGGTGTCCCGAAACCAGCTGTGCAGGGTGCGAGGGGCTGGGCTCTAGCCAGGACACGTAAGCGTGAAACAGAGCAAATTCCAGTCTCCGTGTGTGACTCCTGGAGTGTAAATTGAGGGTAACAGCCCACGGCTGAGCAAACACCGCCCGGTGCTCGCTTGTGCTCTCCCTCTTGTCAGGTTGTTTGTTTTTCATTTACCTCTGTCAACACAGATGTAAAACTAGATACAGAAGACGATTTCTCGTATTACTTTTTGGAAGAGAAAAAGATGACACATCAAAGACAGACTTCCAGGGACAAACAAGTACTAAAGATAAAGGACATTAGTATTTCCTTTTCAGCTAAGGACAAGCGCACCCCTTGCTCTGCTCTGTCATATAAATAACCTGGGCTGCTCCTCTCGTGTGCTCCTGGAAAGGGGACGGGTGGCACAGCAAGGCAAATAAATGCATGTACCTGATATTCTTAAATGAATATAGTTGCAGTACTGCAGCGATGCACGGAGGGAGGCTGCAGGCAGGGGCAGCCAGAGGATTTTGCTCTTTGCTCACTTTAGTTTGTTTGCTTGGAATATGGGGGGCTGCTGGGGACCCTCCTCTGTTGCGGGCTGCACTGCGGTGTCTGACTGTCCAAGAGAAACTGAAATGCCCTCGCTCAGAAGCTGGGAGCGACCCGGTTTGGTGGCCGGGAGCTCTGCGGGGGCTGTCTTGTTCTGCTTCCTGGGCTGCATTAGGGAAACCTGTTTCACAGTTTTGTGCCCCCAGCGTTACTCCTGGGACCTGGGCTGTCCTGCGGCAGCTGCGCCCTGAGCACTTTTGGGCTGGCCGGCAGCCTGCTGTAGACTTTAGGGTCTTGGGGGCAACGAATGGTCATAAAATCCTGTGGGAAAACTTTATGGAGAAGAGGATATGGACTTCCAAACGTTAACAGATATTTCATGGCTAGATTGTGGGAACCTCTTTCACGAGGACAGATGGATGTGGCGTGGTGTTGGTAGTGGAGAAAGCAACCCATCAGTGCTGGGGACCTTGGCTGAGCAGAGACGCGCTGAGAAAAGGTACGAGGCTGCTCTGCCCTCACATACCACGTCTGTTGAGATTGGCATCTCTTGATTTCTTTTTTTTGTCTTGATAGGAGAAACCTTTGGTTCTTGGCAGGGTATATAGGAAAAGCTGCTGGTCAGCTGCAGAGTTTGAGAGTGAGAGAGGTCCCCTCGCTGCCGTAGCTCACTCGGAGGAACCTCCGTGTACCTCCTCAGCTCGCTCTAGCCCGTGTGGCTTTTCTAAACCCTGACAGCAGCCTGCAAACTTGGGGCCTTTCAGGTGGGCCTGTTGTGCTAGGACAAGGGGTAACGATTTTAAACTAAAAGAGGGTAGATTCAGACTAGATACAAAGAAGCGCCTTTTTTTTTTTTTTTTTTTTTTTTTTTTTTTTTTTTACACTGAGTGTGGTGAAGCACTGGCCCAGGTTGCCCAGATAGGTGGGAGATGCCCTGTCCCTGGTCAGGCTGGACGGGGCTCTGAGCAACCTGATGTGGTTGAAGATGTCCCTGCTCATGGCAGGGGGCTTGGACTAGATGGCCTTTAAATGTCCCTTCCGTCCCAAACCATTGGATGATTCTATGAAACCACAACTGCTGCTGTTGCTCAGTCCTCTGTGCAATATGCTCCCCAGGGGGGCCCTGGTTTATGGCTGAGGTTGCCAGGTAATACTGTGGAAACTATTATTTATTTTTTTTTCCTAGTGCATTCCTCTGTTTTGGGGAGTTTTGTCTAAATATAATTTATTATTGATGGGAAAAAAAACTGCTGCTTGTAGAAAAACAAGTTGTAAGGTAGTGGGATTTGTTTATGGGCAGTTGTTTTCACTATCTGGATTGATTGCACAGACGATACCTGCTTTTATCTGCTCATGTATCTCTTGATACTAATTTATCCTTTCTTGTTTATCACTGCTGTTATGTAGAGTGATTTTTTTTCTAGTTTAGGAATTTCCTGGGGAGCAGGAGGGAGCCTTTCGAAGAAATGCAGGCTCAGGGTTTCTGAAATGCTGGTTTCACCTCCTGGGGGGAAAAAATGGTAAAAATGGTTTTGTTCCTTTTCACTGCGGGCTTTGAGATGAATTTTGTCGGAGTCTTCTCACTGTTTATTCGGTCTTCTACAGCCACATGCAGGTGCTCACACCTTTCACCGATACACAATAATGGGAACTTTAAGAACTGTGGTGTATTGTTCAAAGATTTAATCTGAGTGTAAAAAGAGGGATTCTGCCTCCTTCTAACTGTTTCAGTACCTCTGTGTGTCTCTCGCCAGGCACTGCAAGGTGGAAGTGATGGGTACCGTGATGGATAACCTGCAGGCGTGGGCCAGTGGGGTCCTGGTGCCCGGTGATGCAGGCAGCAGCAGGCCGTCCAGCTGTCTGCACCTCCCCAGTCCTGGAGGGCTCATCTGACGGCGGCTCCGCACCAGGGGAGCGGGGATACAGCAGAACAGAAAAAAAAAAAAAAGTCATCGGCTCCAGAAAGGACTTTTCCCAAGTGCCTGTGAGACTGAGGGTGGTGTTAGTCGGTTGCAACACTCAGGTTTGTGTTGAGGAGACCTGTCGAGCTGCGCTGCAGGGGCTGATCTCAGCTGCGGTTGTCGCTTGGTTGTGTGGATTTAGCTCTGAGCTGGAGGCTGTGCTGGCGGTGGGGACCCGCGTCCAGCTCTGCAGGGAATCCCTGGGCAAAGTACCGACCCCAGGCTGGATCCTCTGCCCTTTGCATACAAGGAGGGGCCGCACACACCCTCCACGAGCATTTTCCCTGCTCAGCCCCTGGGAACAGACACAAAAGGTTTCCAAGGGTGTTGTTGTGTTACGATGTTTTTCCCTGTTTGAGTTACTGGAGGCTGCTGAGGGACGGGAGATTGCTCCTGTGGCATCTCTTGCACACCTTCGCTCGCGGGAGGACTGTGAGGATGCCAAACGTCACCCCCTCCCCCTCTCCCCTACTCCATTGCCCCCCGAATCACAGGCTGGCTGCTGCCCCTGCATGCACCATCGCTCTGCAACGAGCTCCTTGAAGCAGATGTTACCAGTCGTTTACTCCTTTGCCTCCATACTGACGTTTTTATACACAAACAGCAGCCTGTGGTCCTGCTGCCGTTTTAGCGGAAAGACAATACCCTGCTCCGTGGCTGTTTGCTTGCTTATCCTGGTGCTTGGCCGCAGTGGGACGGGAGGGTCTGCAGTCCCCTCCTGCAGGCAGCTGCTCCCCGGCCATCGCCTTGGCACTCCTGCCCCGCTCCCTGCGTGGATGGGAGAGACACCTCCCAGGGGAGGAAGGTGCCTGGCTGGCAGCGAGCAGCATTGCTGTTGCTGCTGAAATACCTGCTTTGTCCTCTCTTCTTTCTGGCAAAACCCATTTTAAGCTCTCCTGCTCTTCCTGGGCTGGGCTGGGTGCACATGGCTACCTGGGGCAAGACACTCTTGCCACTTGAATTACTGACATGTGAGGCTTGCTGCAGGCGATGGATTGCCACTGTCATATTTCCCCCCAGGGTCTTTGCTGAATGTCCCTTTGTGCAGTCACCTCTGCAGCATCTGTCTGAGCAGGGACGTACCTCCTCAACAACCTTCTGCTGTTGCATTTCTGGGGTGGGATGCCACCACAGGGCTCTGCCCTGCCCTGGGAGACCCCAGCTGACTCTGCGACCTCTCCCAGGTCTCCTCCCTGAGCTGCATCCCATGACTTGGCCCCGAGGGTGCAGCACGCCAGGGCGAGACGGACATCAGCTTAGCGCAGGAATTTCTCAGCCTGTTGCTGGTGACTCATAGCCAGAGTGCGCAGGAAAACTGTAGCCGTGTTTCAAAATACCAGACGCTCTGTTGTTTCTTTCCCACAGAGGATTTTCCATCGCCCCAGCCTTGGCCTGCCGGCAGCCTGCCTGGACACACTCCCCACTGTGCTTCAGCAGTCCTGCTGGTCCAGGTCCTCCCATTTCTAGGGAAAGCCCTTCAGGTCAATGAGCCCAATTTGGAAGCATTTGCTGGTGAGAGATGATTCACTGAATTTCATAGCATCATAGAATCACAGAATGGTTTGGGCTGGAAGGGAACTTAAAGATCACCCAGTTCCACCCCCCTGCCCCGGGCAGGGACACCTCCCACCAGACCAGGTTGCTCCAAGCCCCGTCCAGCCTGGCCTTGGACACCTCCAGGGATGTGGCAGGCACTGCTTCTCTGGGCAACCTGTGCCAGTGTCTCACCACCCTGAGAGT
>VZSZ01007402.1:213840-238039 GCA_013398815.1 Ibidorhyncha struthersii
CAGCGCTCGCAGTGTCCCACATTTGCTGTCACTGCTGGGAGCGCACAACCTCTACTGACAGAATGGGCTGAGGATAATCCTGGTATATTTTATATTGGTATCAGGATCAATATTGGTTCTTTGGTATTATTACTGTTAATTATTTAGTAGTATTCTATTAAATCTGTTTCAATCCCTGGGGTTCCTTATTTTTCCTGATTCCCCTTCCTGGGTGGGGGAGGGGTCATTGGGTGATAAAACAATTGCCTAAGCGACAATAAATTGTTGTGGGTTCCTCAAACCATAACAGAGGAATGGGACATCCTCAAGGGATGATCATGCTGCTGGATGGCCTGAGTTGCAGCTGTGGCCTTGCAGGGGATCTGAAGGAGGAGGAGGCTGGGCAGGAGAAGCAGCATCACTTCAGTGGATAAAGCTCACTTTTTGGTACAAACATTTTTTTTCATGCTCCTTAGATGTGCTTTGGCCAGAGCTGTATAGGAGGCAGTGGACGCCTCTCCACCCCTGGGGGTGCACTGGGGTTTGCCATTCTCTGGGTGCCCACGAGGACCTGGAGACCAGCAGGAGCCCCACTGGAGCCCCTGTTTGGGGTCGAGTGGTGTGGCCTTGAGCAATGTTGTGTTTCTCTGCAATTCTCCATGTGGCACGTTGCCACCTTTGCAACTCCTGTTACCCCCTTTACACCTCCCTTTGCTTTGTCCCCTTTGCATTTGCCTTTGCACTGAGTTTTCTTTTTAAAACCCCCTATCCCATGAAGACGCGTAGCTGCTGCTTTGAAGGATGTTCGTGCCAGGTGGGGAGAGGGGAACGAGCTGCTCCAGAGAGGAGCCAACCGCCATCAGTAATAGAATAAGTCAGACAATAAACTGACGCTTCAGTCTTGTGCCGTCTTGCTGATAGAATGATTCATTTAAAGTGTTTTGAACCAGGTTCTTACTTAATTTAACAGTGTATTTAGTAATTAAATGGTATGGAAGGCTAAATGAAAAACTGACTAAGGACTAAAAAAAGAAAAAATGCTGCTTCTCCCCATAGCCCGTGGATTTGCCGGAAAACGATTTTTTTCAAGAACAAAGGTTCTTGCTTCACTCCAGGAAAAGCCTAATTCAGTGCACCAGAACGACTTCCACTTGAAATGTTACTGATGTTCTCATGCTGCCATTCATTACTAGAGATGGGCTGGTTTCTTACTATTTGTGTTTGATTTTTGTTTGGAAACAGTAGGAGAAAAAATGTGCCCACTGTGAAGATTTGGTTCACACAGGTCGGCGTATTATTTCAGCTGCAAAAGTTGCACGATGAATTCACAGCAGCTTTCCCAGACGAAAATCGGTACCGGTGTGTGTGTGTGTATGCACCACTGGCGGCTGGAACGGGCTCTCTTTTAGCACGACACACCACACCAAGCTGCTGGGCCCATTTCCTTTGTTTCCTGGTTTTTACTGACTGTAATAAGAGCGGCCACCCAGGGTGCTGGGCATCCCAGGCAATATTTTAAAAAAATGCGTAAAACAGATTTGTTGGTTCCCCTGAATCAAATCAAACAACCTAATGATAACATAACCCCGGCTTTATAAAAGTAAATAAGTAGCGCTTAAAGCTTTACGCTGTGAAGAGCGTAGTGCTGTTAATGAACTTCATGGTCTCCAGCATGCAAGTGTGTTTTCTGGGTTTTTTTTGACCCGAGACTCTCTGCCCTTCTCTGGTGGTGATGGTTTTTCTCCCCAGAGGATTGTAGGCTGCTAAATAACCTTCGTGCCATCGCTCAGCAGCGCATCCCGGGTGGAGGGTCTGGCTGCGGAGGTGCAGCGAGCCCTTGCTGCTGGGGCTGATCCCGGCTGCGCTTCTCTGAGCCACCCAGCTCACAAGCAGAGCAAGGTGGGCACGTAACGTTTCCCAATATGTTTTTGTGTGTTTCTATCTCTTTCTTCTCTTGCTCATACCAAATAGCTATGATTACAAGAAATAATTTGATGTTGCTTGAAATATTTGTGATAAAAAATTAGCACGTTCACTGCAGAGCTTTTTTTTTTTTATTTTCCTAAAAGGCAAATGACACATCACCATCAATTCCTCCACTGTGTCAGAGGGGCTTCCTCTCCCCACACTCCCCATCCCCGTCCATCAAACACTTCTGACACATGTAGCCAAGCGCAGGAGGTGGAGGAAACACTGGCTATGGTTGTGGACGCTGGGCAAACCAGGCAGGCTGCCATCTCCCGGGGTGGAAATACAAGCCGAACAGAGCAGCAGGTAAGCCACAGCGTGTGAAATGGGCACTCTGTGGGGCAGGTCCCACAGTCGCCACCTTTTAGTGACACTGTAAATGACCGCGTTCGGCTGGGCCGGGGAGCTGCTGTGGGAAGCCCTTGCATTGCAGCGTTGCTTTGAGGGAAGAATCCCACTGTGAGCAGTTTTGCTGTGAGAAGAGGAGGATGAGGCGTGCTGGAGCCCAGGTCAGAGATCTCCTTTCTTCTCCCAGGAGCTTGTAGGAGCTTTGCATGGGAGAAAGGAAAAGGGGTCAGGCAGCCTCTACAGCACTCCCTCAGCTGCTGGAGAAGGAAGAGGACAAAAAACAGGAATGAAAAAAAGCCTAATAACTAAGTACTCTCCTAATTTCTCTCCCACATAAATGGCTTGGTCTTGTCTCCACTGTTTTCTCCACCTCCATCCTCCAATGCATCTCCCAGCATGTGGAAGGGATAAACCAGGTGTGAAGATTGGGGAAGGGGAAGGAGCCTATGGCGCTTTGCTCGGGAAGGTGACAGAGGATCCTGCGACTCCCAGAGGAGATGAGAGACAGAAAAAAGCATTAAGGGGCTGATATAGTGGCTGAGGGACCACAGAGAAGAAATAAGAGGGGAGGGAAACGGTTTGTGGCTATTAATAGCAGGGCAGGCAGAGGATGCCGGTAACTCTGAAGTGTGACACCTCCTTGCCATGAAGCAGCCGGCCCCAAAGGTTCATCCCTGCTCACAGTGCATCCGCAGCCAGGATTCACCCAGCACAGGGATGAGGAAGAGCATGAAGAATAATGAAGGTTAGTGTAGAAAACTACCTAAATGTTGCTGTACATTTCCAGCAGGTTTTGCAGCCCACACTGAGTGCCGTGGTTGAGGTTGTGGTCAGACACCAACCTGATTAGATCAGAAGGAGCAAGCTCCAGCTGCAGCGTGGGTGGTGAGTGGGCACTGTCCTTCCTCCCTGACGAGAAGCAGTGGGGCAGGCTGGGCCCAGAGATGTCCCACATCTGCCTGAGATGACAAGAGTCCTGAGAGTGTTTGAGTTTTGGTGTTGGTGCTTAGCTGCTGCAGAGTTCTCCTTCCTGCTCTGCTTTGGGGGCTGACATGGGATGGGTGCACCGGCTGAAGTCATATCAGGTGGACGTTTTGGATACGGGTGTTTTTCATAGTTAGTGTGGGTGCATATCAATAGATCTCTCTGGGTGGAGGGTAAAGGACTGTTTTAATCTTGCTTGCTACCGATGAGAAGGCAGAGGATTGGGCTGGTGCCATAGCTTGTGAGGAACGATGCAGGGGATGAGCAACATGGCACCACCTCCGTTTGGGGAGAATTATTAGCCCAGCCACAGAGCAGGACGCCTGGAACACACATAATAGGGAGTTTCATACAGGAAAAGATTTTCTGACCTTATCTAGCCTTACGTATTCACTTACACCTCTTCATTTAAACAGTCATCATGGGAGCACTCTGTCCGTGCCGGAAGGTCCATCTTTCCCCTGCTACTGCTCTGCGGGAAGATGCTCTCTGTTATGCTGCTTTATTGTGGGTCTCCTGGGTCCCTACCACTGAAGGAAAATAAATCTGTTTACAAGAAACAAACAGCTTTGCATAAACTACAGCTCTAAGCTGCCAATTTCATGTTCTTCCAGCACAGAAATGCTTCCCCTACCATAGAGCCCTCCGTTAACAGCAGCCACGGTATCGCTCCAGGGGCGTGTGGTGATGAGATCATGTCACTCGGGAACAGAAAGCACCAGACTATGCCCTGTGTCTTATAAATACAGATGTGTGGTGATTATGTCATGATAACCATCAGAGCTCCTGCTGTAATGATACTCGTAGCAATTTATCCTTCAAAAGTTTTTAGTTTGGGATCAGCTTGTGCTCGGCGCTGGAGCAAACTGCTGTGCTCGAGGTCTGCTCTGTGGAATGGTTATGGAGATCCCGCTGCTGTGTGTGCTGTGAAAAGACATAGCTGGGACGTGTTCCTGAGTTCCAACGATGTGTGTAACCAGAAAGTCAGATAATTTCTAGTTGGGACGATGGATAGTAACACTCAAACCACTAATATCACTAAATGTGGTTGTATGAGATTAAATAAGAATACCCTTATTGTCAACCACGTTCCCCTTTTTTATTACCAGATAATACGGTAATATATTATTATAGTTCTTTCCGTATGTTTCTTCTTTCTATATGTTCATCATCTGGACTCTAGGAGGACTGCAGCTGCAGCAGGAGTGGAAGCACACAGGGAAATGACTCACCTCCCATGGGCTAGACATGGATTTTTGACCCAGCAAACCCCAGGAAAGCTGACATAAAGGTGGAGCATTGTGTTATTCGGGGAACAAAATGTCACAGCAAATGTCTGCTTTGAGTTTGGTCTATTTTTTTATAACGGACTTGTAGGCTGTGAAGTAAGCGTGAAGAAAATGTACTTATGGTTTCATTACAAAAGGTCAAGTATACTAAACACCTTAAACTGCAGAGGATCTAAAGCACGCTGCAGCTACAGTCGATCTGTGCCCCACTCCCTTCTGGCAGGAGGGCTCCAGATCTGAAATGAAGAGCTGGGTGAAGTGACAAGAGATGGCGAGAGGCTCGCTCTTCCTTAACGCTTCTTAAAAACTCCTCCCCTGTTCCCACCGGGACTGAAAATGCCCCGCATAAGCACCATTGGATGTGGTTTCCAGTTGCACCATCTCTTCTTTCAATGCTAGCCCTGGAATTGCAGGACCTGTGCAGGAGGGACCTGTGTAAGCGGCTGGTTCTGCACCCTTTGCGGACGTGTCGAGTCAAGTCCGGGTTTATATAAAGGCATTTCTCCTCGGCAGCTTGCACTAACGTCCAGGTGCATCCAAACCAATCTGAAAGAAAGCTTGTTTCAAGGGTGGGTTTAGTCTGTCTCCAGTCTCCAAGAAATCCTCCTTTACGGCTGCACTGGGGGACAGTGGGATGTGCGGGGCGGGGGGCTGTAGTGTTGCTATACCCTCACAGTTTTAGGCTGAGCTTGGAACACAGGTACTCCTCGCCTGAAGGGCCTTAAGGTCAGACAGAGAAGCTGCCTTTCCCCTTTCGTTTCCAGAGCTGGCAGGTAGGAAGAAGGGGACTGGGAATGGTGGTGCAGGGCAGTTTTGTCTCCGTCCCCCCTCCAGCAGTCCCTGCCTTCCCCGCTGCTCTTGCAGGACCTCTGCAGCTTCTGAGGTGAAAATACCCCACAGAAAATCCTCTGCTCCTGCACAGGAGTCAGAAGTAATGCAAAATCTCGCCCCATCTCTCCCCTTCCCAGAAATCGGGCTCTGTGTGTGTGTTTGCCTGTGTGCACGTGCCAAGTTTCAGCCCAAAGAGAGTTTTTACGCCTGCCTTACAACCCGCTGAAACAATTTTATTATGGAAGCAGTGACATAACTTTATAGCAATGCAAATACACCGTTATAATGCCGGTGGTTTCTAACGCTTTTATGAGGTGTGTCTATAGGAGGCGACGTCCCCAGCATGGGCAGAGCCTGGCGGTCCCTGGCTGGGACCCTTCCAGCGAGGGGGCCGGGTGGCCTTGGGGTGATGGAGGGTGATGATGACCTGCGACCTGGTAAAGGGACGATGACATGAGCTGAGATAGGTTACGGCAATCGCTCTGGTGCACAGAGGGACAGGAGATTCCCAGAGAGAGCAGCTTCGCCTAAGAGCAGAATATGACCCCTGGAAAGCTTGCAGGTTTTTCTTCTCTTTAGCCCTGAAGCAGAGACGGTAAAAACAATTTTGTAGATGCTGCTATTGATCAGTGTCAGGTAAGCTCAGTAGTTACAGCTCCTACACCTCCACCCTCTGCCAAAGAAAATGGGGAGCAAAGGAAGAGAAGAGAGCGTCTGCTCTGTTTGTCGCGGGGACCGCTGGCGTCACAGCCTTGTAGCAGTGGTTTTCTACCATTGCGGGTCATGAAACAGTGTCCCTGGCTGGTGCAGTTGTGGTTGAGGGACATGGGACTCGTCTGAGCGGTTGGGTAACTCTAGAGCACCTCTGGGGACCGCGGGTTTTAATTAAAATGCAAAACTGCATCTGCTACGATCTTGCATTATTGCTATTAAGAGGAGAAAAATCTTTCATTATCATATAATTTCTGAACGAGTCAGAGCTAAAGATGGGTTGGTGGCAAGAAGGAGTTTTTTTTGGCTAATTGGCCACTAATTCGTGTACAGGCGGTGTTCTGCATTTGCATTGCAGAATCTGTCAAGATGAGGTGCTGAAAAAATGCCTTTGTGTTGCAGCACTTGATTTGGAAACTGTCCTAGAAAAGAAAGAAGGTGCCTTTTTAGAAACATTTTGCTGTTTCTATTGCACGCATCACTACTGCGTGAGAAGGCTGCCTGTATATCAATATTGTTGAGTTACTTGATGTTCTGAAACAATTGATTCGGAACCCCTGATCCAAATGCCAATATGAGCAAAACGGCAACTTCAGTTACACCCACACTTACTTCTGCAGGGTACCTCTGTGCTGCAGGTTGCTCGCTCCACAAAACCCCATGTAGACAGGTACTATGTCCCGTAGAGTGATACATCTGGAAAAAGCATCTACTTTTCCCCCCCAAAGTGACCCAAAAAATTAAAAACTTGGGCATTTGGGGCACAGACATGATTTTCACGGAGAGACTGGTGGCTCTAAAGGAGCTGGATGTCCCAGGGGAGCAAGAGTAAATGATCATTTTTGGAGTGTTCACACATGTCGTTTACAGGGTGAGAAGAGGAAACAAAATCCACTTTTGAAACACGAACGAATTTGTGTTTTTTGGAGGCTTCCATGGGTCTTTGATACTGTCCTCCATTCCTTCTCTGATGTACTTGTGAGCTGGTGAAAACCAGACGTGCAACGCATGTGGGTGGGAAACAGACATCACCACCAGCAGTACTTTTGGCTTCAGGCATAACAATTTCAGTTCTTTAATATTTTAATATTAAAGACAAGGAACACCTGCAAACTTTGTTTAGAAGTTACATATTAGATAGCTGAGGCAGGAGTACTGTACAAATCCAATTTATTATTTTCTAATTGCGACTGTTAATTAGAATGGCAAGGTACGAAATTGCCTGAGGAGATTAATGAATAATTTATTAGTTTTTTTTAATTCAACAAGCTTTTTTTTTAAAAAAACCCAGAAATTTGCAAAGTGAATGCAAACAGCTAATTAGAGAAAGGTGGCAGTGCCAGCAAGTGCTCTGATGGGGTTTTGAAGAGTGTACACCTGCTTCCATGCCTTCAGTGAGGGACTGAGTTTTGAGAAGGGATGTTGATGCTATCTTAGGATGTTCAGTCAAGGATAATTAATCTTGTACGCTTTTTGGTGTTAGTATTCATGCTACCGTGCGCTACGCTGGTAGGCTGTGCATGTGCAGAAGACGAGCAGGAGTTTCTCACAATGCAGAGGACTGCTGGGCTGGTGGGTCTGTGTTCTCTCTGTGCTGCTACGCCAGCGTAGAGACGCTCTGGGTTTGCTAAAGCAGCGTTTGAGCTTAGAGTTGCCGTTATTTCAAATGCCAAAGCAGTATCTGCTGGCTTACCAGGTAATTGAACTGTTTTTCCAATTTATTTTCCCAGATGCTGGTTATTGTAGTGGAATGAGTAGTCTAAAAGGTTGAAATGGAAAAATAAAAGAAAACCGTGGTGACTGTTTCAGCTTGAGATTATGTTTTTCTTCAATGAGGTAAGCAGCAATTGTGTCGAAGGAGTGAGGAGGTGAGTTAGATAAATGGCACAACGAGGTTTTTGGGAGGTCTGCCCCGACAAGTGGTGAGCGCGGCAGTGAGCCTGTCTTGCCCTCAGTGGGTGCGGGGGAAGCTGAAGGGAGTCCAAGCGGCTCCTCTGAAGCCCTCTCCTTGCCTGTGCAAGGGCACACCAAGAGGGCGGGTAGTGCTGCAGGATGCTGGTTTACTGTTTTGTATCGCATTCTCCAGTAAATACAACTAGTTAACGCTATGGTGTTAGGCCCATTAAAAAAAAACAGTATTTTCCATTGATTTAGCCCCCTTCATTACACACGTAGCGGAAGCTGATTCTCTTAACTCTGAACTGACTCACACTACATCAGTGGTGAAGATGGGACTGGGAAATGCAAAGCCTCTGCCCTGAGACAGGTACCGCCTCTGCACGGGAAACTTCTTACATCTTCTGTGATCTACGAACTGTAACTGCAGTGTGAAAACAAACAAACAAACAAAAACCCCACCAAAATTCAACAACTCACCCCCAGGAAAAAAAAACAACTTAGAGGGCTAAACTGTAGAGTCTGAAAGAGTATTTCAAGCCTTCGTGCAAACTGAATACCTTGGGGCAATTCTCAAGCAAAGGCTTGTAAAGCAGGTGAGCCAGGATTAATATGTACTTGGAAGCTACTGTCCAAAACTGGGAAGAAATCAAGTGAATGCCATATGTGTTTTTTCACCTAAAACCTCGTGTAGATAGTAAATCTCTGGAGAGCTCCTTGCTATAGAAAATTTCTAACTCTTGCCACAACATCGTCTGAACCATGTTTTCACATGTATATTGGCACAAACCACTGTATTTAAGAAAGGTTGTATTTAAAACAAGCTTTGCATCTTTTACTGCAGATGCTAGGAATTGTTTACCTAAGTCTCACCATATGGGGAAAGAAAAATACTGTACGTATGTACTGTGGTATTACAAATATTTATTCCTTGAACTGCTTCTCTTATAGCTTCCTTCCTTGCAGTCATGCTCGCAGTTGACTTTTCCAGTCTAATGCAGTGTCATTGCTCATCATTTTCTAAATTTGTTTTAAAATACAAATCCACTGACTTTCAATATGCACGTACAGGATTATATACACTGGCGTAGTTATGCACTAGATGTACGCAGAGTATGCAGTGTGAGCTGCTATGCTTTGTCCTCTTTCTTTCCCAGGAAAAGTGGATCAGCTGCTGATGTAGAGGGGAAATCCAAGGGCAACAAAAGGGATACTGAGATTTGTCACAGACTCTGATAGCCTATAAATTTTTCAAAACAGTGACATAAATATTTTACAGTACGGCCCTGAAGCTTTATTTCAAAGAATATTTCTCCCAGCCAAAATGGGCTCTTACCCTCTCTAGTCTGACTCTGAGTCACAGCCCTGCCCAGTGGTCTCAGCCACTGCCGGTTATTGACCGAGTCTATTGATGTTCACTAGTTAGAGACCCTCACACACTGTTCAGGGACATGGTGCTATTGGGGAGTCTTTGGTTTTCTGCCTTAATTTTGATTTATGGTTATTTTCCAGAATATCTCCCTTCCATAACTTTCTTATCTTTTCTCACCCTTTCATATCTTTCCTTCCATAGCTACTTTACTCATCCAGAATAATTTGCTTTCCTTCTCTTTTTTTTTTTTTTTTCTTTTGTACTGCTGACTTCCCTGTCTATTTGATGTGTCTATTGGCATCAAGTCCACCTTGCCACCCCCAGTGTTGGCATAAGACCCTTGAACGTGATGGCCCATTGACTGTTACAGGCCACAGCATCCTTCCTTTGGTACTACTTACGCTTCTACCTTGATCATCTTCCCCTGGTCTCCTTGAACAGTGTCTTCATCTCTTTCTTAGATACACCTTTCTGTTGTTTTACTGCCTCCCTCACGTCCCTCCTGAAGACTTGCATCTATCAGGAATTTTTCAGGCCAATAGATGATGGCAATATAAAACTTAAACCTGAAAATTAAAAGATCAAGAAATAAAAAAGTAGGTCCGGGTGGGCCATACTTAAGTTACCTCATAGCTCACACACAACCCTACGGCTACGGTTCCTCTGGTCACACGTGCAGCTGCTCACCTCTTAACTGGGACCAACTACTGCAAACACCTCCAGAGACACAGGATTTTGGACACCCAAACAGCTCTGTGTGGTTGACTCTCTGTATCTGCATGTCAGAGGGCCTAAAGATCAGCTCTTGCTGCAGGGAACTTGCAATTCATTTATTTAACCCTTTTCTGGCAGTGCAATAGGTAATAAGAGAAGAGGTAGATACTGAAGTCCACCTTCGTAATTTCTGGTAAGATCAGAATGAAAATAATGAGGAATTATTTTGTTTCTTAATATGAGAACAGGGAATACTTTTAATATGCAATATGATTAACGTTCAAAAAATTCTAAGTAGATTAATTATGCATACACAGTATTTCTTTTCCCAGATGATCATTTAAGCAGATAACTATGCAAACCAACAATTAAAGCATCTTTTCCACTGCTCTAATAATATTCTCTAGTGTTCCAAACCTCAGCCTGCTCAGCCCAATGATGGGCTATGCAGCAGCTGAGCACATAAACCGAAGCTTTTAACAATATCCTGAAACGATAAAGCACTGTGCGTGAAAGCTTGGTGCTCCTTTGCCAAAGAAGTTTTGATTCAGAGCAAAACTTCTAACAAAGTGGTGTTTCCTCACTCCTGCAATCTTTTCCTACTGACTCTTAAATAATGGCCAAAGGATGAGGTACGTTGTGACCTGTTTTATCTTCAGTTCTCAAGTAGCGTGACACTGAATGATCTTGTGAGGTACGTCTTCAGTGTCTCTCCAGTCTTTAGTTTTTCTCAGACAGTAATCCGAGGGTTGTTTAATTACTAAGTCTTCTGCTTTTACTTTTAGATAATCTAGGGGGAAGAATGTGCTCTTCAGACTCAAACCAACCACTTTTCAGCTTCAAGGTGCAAACAGAAATTTTCTCCCTGCTCCTCCTATTGCTCTGTGGTGACACCGGCTGCTCTTGCAGAAAGGCTCCCTCCTTGCGCTGGCAGAGAAGGCTGCCGGCCCACGGCCAGGCACGACCCCTTCCCAGTTCCACCTTGGTGCGGGAGCGGCTGCGGGGCTCATGTCGAGGGCTGTCACCTGAGCAATGGATGCAAGAGGAACCCTTGATGGCTTATGTGGGTCATGTTCGAGCACACATTTATTGCAGCCTACTGGAGTAAGGAGGCATTTGCTAGTCTCTCTAGTGACTTGATTATTCTGTCTTTGTTTTTACTTGTGAACAGATCTCACGTTTACGGCAGTTTCGATGCCTGCACCGTACCATGCAGCTGTTCAAAACCAAGGCTCCATCCCTTTGGTGGGCTTGCGGGAAGAGATGGTGAGTACGCAGCTTGCAGTCCTTTCATCCCTTTTCCAGGGGTTATAAACACCAGACTTTCCTCAAGTTTTCTATTTTCATTCCATATTTTGATAATGAATCCTCTCTTTCACCACTCGGAATCTTGCCTAATTGTCAGTCCTGGTGTAAGCCCCATCCCTCTCCAACGTGGATTTCTGCTGGGTGCCTTGATACCTGTAGGTCTTAAGTTTAGGGTGCTCACGCAGAGCGGTGCTCATGCTGGAAGTTAAACAACTTCTTTAAAGAGTATGTGAGACCAGCAATGAGGATTTCAAGTTCCTCGTGGCAGAAGCCATTTCCATTTGGCACCTACAGCCATTTGAAGGGAGACTGTCAAGTCTCAATGAACAGTCTGATGATAGAGTGTTAAAACATCCGCCTTTCCACAAAGGCTTCCATGGCTCAGCTGAACTACCTGTAGCTGAAGAATCACGTATGAATTTGCATTTTCAGAGAGAAGTTTATTTTCCTGGGAAGTCTGAATGCGCTTTCTTAGCGACGGCAGCCTATTTGCCACTGCCTTGGCTCGCCTGAGGCGCTGTTGGCTTTCACTGGGTGTCCACATCCATGTTGTGACTGTCGGAAAGTTATCAGAGAAGCTGCTTGATGTTTTCCAAGGAGCTGTTTTGAATTTGCTGCTAAGTAACGAGCAGAGGTCTGTGCTGCCATTTTTGGTGAGGTTTCAAATGGCCTATTTTTGTGCTACGATGAATTTTAATAATTGGTATAAGTATGCTATTAGTCAAAATGAAGCAGAAAGAAACCCAATTATTGAACTAGACTGCTGTGACTGGAATCTATAGCTGATATATTAAAGCCCAACTGTCATGCTTAATAATTAACTCAACCCGCTGGCAATTCTGGAAAAGAAAATGAACATTAATAACGAGTTAACTGATCATTATTTCTTTTTCCCCATACCATTAGAACAATATACTGCGGTATATCAATTAAACAATACAATAATTTTACCTCATATACAGGCTTTTGCCTGTGCTTTTCTACCTCCTGCTTTCCCAGCATGGCTTCTATGTAGTTACTGCTTTTTTCAAAGTCTCCATTTGCTACCCTGGTCCGTGTCAGTATTGAGGGAGCTGTTACAGGGTGCAAATATTATTTAAAATGCCTTTGTTTTCACCTGAACCAAAGAGGAATGATCCGCATTCAGACACGTGCCTACTTGAGAGCACTTTCTCTGCATTCAGAGTCTTCTAATTCCCTAGACTGCTTTAGTGAGAGGATGGTGATAGCAGAAAGAAACACCCAAATGCAGTGATGGGTGTACTACAGCATACGAGCATCTCTTATTAAGCTCCCTGGGATGACTGTCTCTCCTTCAGGTCTGAAGTGATTGCTGCTGGGGCAATCACAGTGATAAGCTCCTACGGCTCGTGCAAACAAACCTGCTTTTTTCACTGATAAATGTTCTTGCAGGGAGGCTTTGGTTTACCATTGCCCTCAGTCGCACGTCAGAGCTACCTCAAGGGAGTCACTTTAATTTGGATCTTATTGCCCGCATCTCGGCAAGCTCTGCCAACCTCATCTTGCAGTTCTTGCAAAAATCACCGTTTTAGCTCTGAACTTGCTAACAATTGCAAGGGAGTCTGGGAAACAGTAGAAATGTTGCACAAATTCAGAGTATTATCTGCAGTTACACGAAGGTGACGATTCCCTAGTCTGTGCCCAGGGAGAGGAAAGCTGGAGGAGAGCTGCCCTCTGAATTATTCAGAGGTCTTCGGAGCCCACCAGAGACCTTGGGATATGCAAGATCCTTTTGTACATTTACCTTTTTTTGTTTGATTTTGGTTTTTATTTGTGGAGGAGACTGAACTCTCCAAACAGAAACCTGGAATTAATGACGTCAAAAAGAGCTTATCAAATAACAGGGTAGTGCCCACAGCTGATTACTTGTCCCCAGTGGGCTGGCTGGGTTGATTTCTTTTGCTCTTGCTGTTCATGATTAGAGGGCTGAATTTACAGCTACATCTGTGTTTGAGGGACAGCCGAACTTCAAAACCACGGTTGTTTTTTCACGTCCTACAAAAAGGCCGTGGGTGCTTGGGCAAGAGCGTTCGCTGTGCACTCTTTGCCTTTTCTGGTTGGTCATCCCCCGGCTCACCTCCAGCCCGTACCAACAGCGGGCACCCGCAGGTGGGAAAGCACAGAGAGGTGAAGCCAATTCTTCAGGGTCAGATATCTGTTATGGTTTGAGGAACCCACAACAACTTACTGTTGTTTAGACAATTATTCTCTCACCCGATGACCCCTCCCCACCCAGGAAGGGGAATCAGGAAAAATAAGGAAGCCCGGGGGCTGAAATATACATATATTTAATGGAATAAGACTAAATAGTTAACATTAATAATACCAAAGAACCAATATTGATCCTGATACCAATATAAAATATACCAGGATTATCCTCAGCCCATTCTACCCGTAGAAGCTGTGCACTCCCAGCAGTGACAGCAAATGTGGGACACTGCGAGCGCTGTGGCTTTGGGAGGAAGGGAAGGGCTCAGGGCTCCGGCACTGGGGCAAGGAGTTCTCAGGATGGCAGCCATCATGGGAGAGAGAGAACTCCTCAGCAAACTTTCTAATTTCTATGGAATGTGCCATTTGTGGTATGAAATAACCGTATTGGCAGCTTGGGTCAGGTGCCTGGGTCTCGCTCCTCCTCATCCCCACACCTGGTGAGCTCGAAAACACTGAGACCTTGAAACCCGCACACCATAGCTGGCTATAGAGTCAGTATTTTCACAAATTCAGACGTCAGGGTCTTCTAAAAGTGCGGTCTTCCCAGACATTAGAAGAGACCTTATTGGAAAGTAAAATTACTGAAAGAGAAATTAATCCTGTGTCACTCAAACCAGGACAATATCAAACAGCAGGAGGGAGAGCTCAGCCCTGGTCAGGGGTTCGTGGAGGAGCCCTGCTGCGGGACTGCCATGGCCAGTGTGTCCCTGCGGTCCCCTGCCCTTCCCCAGGGCTGTGGTCTGACCGGTTGGAGTCTCTGCCCCTTCCTCGCCTGTGCTTGCCATTCATTTTCTAGACTATCCCCAGCCTCTTTGGGCTCATGCTGCCAGGCTCCTCTCGCAGGCTCGGGTGACAGAGCCCAGCATGGTTCAGAGAGCCGAAAAAGCCAGTCTGAAGGCTTTGCAGGATGGAGGCTTCTACTTTTCTTGCTTTTTTTTTTTTTTTTCTTTTTAAGATTATTTTACTTCTAAGTGGGTGGTGCAAGGAGCAGTTCTAACAAGTGGTTCTTGAAAGGGTTACTTAGAGGAATGTGTAGACATAGACCAGATGGAAAGGGAAAAAGGATATATTTACTAGTTATTAAACCAAACCAAAGTGCGACTATAGAATATTGTTTCCAAAAAAAAAAAGGGGTCAGGCGATAAGCAAAAAATACCCCAGAAAACCCTCAAAGTGGAAAAATTCTGGTTTAATCCACGCAGGTGAAATATTGGGAAATGGTTTCTAGTGCTTCTAGCCTGGCCTGTGAGAAGCCCCAAGCCCCAGTAACCACCTGCCACTAGATCTGCGGCGGGCCAGCCGCACCACGGCCTCGCTGGAGGTCCCGAGGGGCTGGCGCCCGGCCCTGCCCCCTGCGCACCTTCACGCACGTGGGTAGAAACGAATGCTAGTGAATTGTTTCCTTGCAGCACTAATGGCAGAAGTACAATTCCATGTGCGTGAGATTTTTTTTTTTTTTCTCAGAGCTGGACCTACATTTTAAGCTGTCTGCATGTTTTATTTTTGTATTCCTGATTTGATTTTTGCTCTCCCTGCTTTTCCCTGGGACTTGCTGCTGCTGCAGTCCTTGCTCAGACTGATAATTTTGAGCGTGGCGCATTTAAGGGCATAGAGATGGGACTTGCAAATAGAATCTTCTCTATGGCAGTGCTATCATTCTACACATTTATTGAAAAAAACCCCACCCTTATTTATGCTATGCATTAAAAATCTAAGAATTTCAAGGGGTTTAGCATATCACATCCTTTAATACATATAAAAATGGAAAATGATCCTAGATCACACATTGCTAGTCTATGCAGAAGTTTTGTGTAAGATTTGATCTAGTTTACATACGTTCTCGTGTTGAGGTGCATGTGGAAAACTCATGGAAAAGTGTTTGTTTTTTGGAACTATGGGATGTGCTGAGCTAAGCTGTGCTGATGCGGGTCTGAGTGAGGCAGCTGGGGTGTGCCAGGGTGACCGGTGGCGTGGCCATGCTGTGCCCTGCGGTAATCCGAGGGGCGGCAGGGACACAGGTTCAGGGCGTCCTCCCCACCATGGGCACAAACCTGCCCTTCACAGTTCTTCTATTTTATGCATTTAGTGCGTCTCACGCTCAGTGATGGTTAAGTTACGTTTTGGTTGGTCTTCTGCCACGCAAGCTCCTGATCATCCTCTTCTGCCTTTTCCAGCTCTCCTTGAGGGTCTGACTAAAGGGAAAAGGGGTTTATTGGAGGTAGCTGAGGAGCAAAAAAAAAATTAACTTTTGATCTAATTTGGTACTGGCATTTAGAGAGAGATGGGGGGGGGGGGAAAGNTTTTGTATTTAGTGGGTGTCGGCATTTGAGGAGGAGTGGGGGGGGGGGAAAGGTTTGATATCTTGTCTGGAGCTTGGGTCTCAATATTAACCATTTTGTGGAACTTCAGTTACCTCCTTGCAATGTATTTTGGCTGCTGAAATGTGTTCTGGTTTCAGTTGGGACAGAGTTAACTTTTTTACTAGCAGCTGGTATAGTGCTATGTTTTGGATTTGGGATGAGAAACAGCGATGATAGCACACTGGTGTCTTCAGTTGTTGCTGAGCTCTCAAGGCCTTTTCTTCTCCTCACCCCACCCCGGGGGGCACAAGAAGCTGGGACGAGACACGGCCGGGAGAGGTGATCCCAACTGACCAAAGGGATATTCCATGCCATGTGACGTCATGCTCAGTATACAAAGCTGGGAAAGAGGGAGGAAGGGGGGGATGTTCAGAGTGATGGTGTTTGTCTTCCCAAGTCACCATTACACGTGTTGGAGCCCTGCTTCCCTGGGGATGGCTGAACACCAGCCTGCCACGGGAAGCAGGGAATGAATTCCTTGTTTTGCTTTGCTTGCACGTGCAGCTTTTGCTCTACCTATTAAACCGTCTTTATCTCAACCCATGAGTTTTTTCCTCACTCTTACTCTTTCGATCCTCTCCCCCATCACAAGTGGGGGGAATGAGCGAGTGGCTGTGTGGTTCTAGCTGCTGGCTGGGGTTAAACCACGACAAAATGAAAGGTGCCGAGCTTAAAGCGGGCCCACGGAAGTGCCTGCTGCACCGAGCACCCGTGTACAGGGAACGCTTTCCCTCCTCAGCCTCCCTCTCTTTTCTTCAAGGTTTGTGTTGAATGCTTCCTGCTTCGGGTTTGGATGATTTTCCCCCCGTGGCCTGAGGGGGTAAGCAGGCACAGTGTTTCCCTGTACCCCAGGAGAAGGGACGCGGTGGGCAACTGCCACCACCAGCTGGGGACACCCATCAGGTGCCACCGCAGCACAGGACGGCGGGGCCGGGACAATCTCCTGGAGTCAGGGCACAGTTCTGACTCGAGAGGATGGCAGGAGCATGTTATCCCCACGGTCACAACCTGCCTGTACAAGCTGGGTCTGGGAGCACATCGCTGTCCATAAGTGTGTCCATTGTCCAGTCTCTGATGTTTGGTTTGCTCCTATTTATACACAATATCTGATTTGATATCAGCGTATTGCTGGACCTTGCAAATGGCTTTTATAAAATGTTTGGGAGTGGCTCCATGCCCAGCTGACAGCCCGTGAGCTGTGCGAGAGGGACCGGGGCAGTAGCTGGTGACATTTCATGATGAAAAATATACTCTGGAGAAGACGGGATTATCTACTTTGGGAGAACACGCTGCAATTCTGTCTGTCCTTGGGGTGGATGTTACGGAACAGGCTGTAAAGATTGCTCTGATCCTGGAAGTGGCCATTGTGCCCTTCTGGTCCCGTTGAAATGGAGAGGGATGGAGATCGGGATTCCCATGGCGGCCTGAATTCACTCTTGGTCTCGCTATCCTGCACAAAGCCACGGACCAGCTCAACGTGCCAGCACTGGGGATGCTGGCTATCAAGGAGGGAAAAGCCGAGCTTGCTCCAAGAGCCACAGCAGCCCCCAGTTTGCAGCGATCAGCGAGTGGGGGTAATTTAATCAATTTCCTGAAGGGCGTTAAGCTCTAGCTCAGAGTTTCAGTTTTTTCAAGGAAATCTCCCTCCCTGTGAGATTGCCCCAGAGGTCAGCTTCTCGTTAGCACAAGAGCAACAGGAAAACGACTTCCAGCACTCACCTTTTGTGGCTGCAATAAATTAAGTGATGAAATACCAGAAAAGCACCTAGGAAAGAAGTTGCGCTGCAACTTGAGAATGAAAGAATGAAAGAAATCCCTGGACTTATGAATTGGTTGTAGGGAGGAGGGAGTGCTGCTTTTGGACGTGGAAGAGCCATCAAGGTATCTTTAGAACGATGAGGAATAAATGTTACTTGTATACAAAACTTTCTTTAAAACTGAAGTCAGCTATATTAATATTCCCAACAGTTTGGAGCAAGTGACTCACTGCATTGGAGGATATTTACTCGCTAAGTTTCTTTAGATAAATCCCCCTGATGCCTACGTTATCTGACACTTTTTATTTTTCTATATTTATCAGGAACCAAAGTACAAGTCTCTACTCCAAGAACCATTGCCAAGGAGATGATTATTCATTAACTCTGGGTAAGGAAAAATGGGCTTAGCAACATCTAGGATCTCTGGGGGGAGTCTCTACATTAATTTCCTGTCAAATTCCTGTTGGTATTCTGTGTAAGCATTACTCCAAATTAATAATGCAAAATAACTAGAAAGTAGCAGAAACCCCAAGGAGAACATTGCAATTTTTAGCCAGAATGGGTTTAATTGATATTGTTTGATGCATCCATTGCCCCTGAAATCTGTGGAACTATTACTGGCACGGATACCTGAATAATTACTTCACTGCGCGCTTTATATAAAAACTATAGCTAAAGGACATTTTATCTCTCAATTAGAAACAGTGGACTAATAATCGCTAATAACGTGTTTGATTAATTGCCACCATCATTGTTGAACATATTTCTTATGAATAAATGCCTTCATTAATAGATGGCTTTCATAGAATATAAATAAATTATTTGGGATACTTCCCTCCCATCAGTCGCTGAATAAATTATTCTTGACTATTTCTATTCATTAAGCCAGCTGCATTCCATTAAGAAACCAATATAAACCATAGTTCATGGAAAGACTCTGTAATTCTTTAAAAACCCACAGGGAATATTTCTCTTGTATCAACGTTTTTAGAGATATAATCTTTTAACCTGGAAATGCAGTGCTCTGCGTATAACTTGCAGAAATCACCAGAACTTTTGGGATAAACAAACTCCCGTGGCTGGAGCGCAGCTCTGCAGAGCGCCTGGGACACCGCCCGGGCAGTACGGAGGTGAGGGATGCTGACATGGGCTGGGGTTGGCAATGGGCTTAGTGGTCTAAACTTGCTCTATGGGGCCGGGTTTTAGCACCTTCAAGTGCAGCAGAACTGGAGCACGTCCTTTTCTGAGGGAAGATCATGGGAACTTGGGCTATTTGGAAATGCGGGAGGGCCGGTGCTGCTGTCTTTGCCTGTCCCAGAGCTGGATTTCATCTTCCTCTAACATTGAAATTCTCCCATAATAACTGTACAAGTTAATGACTGTTTGGCAGTAAGGGTTGAAGGCAATTCATCCTCATAGCTTAAATCTTGGACGAACGTCTCATACTAGCAGTAGTTTGACAGTACCCACCAAAGCACATAGACCCGTTATAAATTTTTCCCACAATTAAGTGGGTTCACAGTTGAGCGTTCGGCATAGTCTCCTATAAATTCTCCACCTAATCACTTAAAAAGGAGCCAATATAATTTTGATTTTTAAACAATAATAATCCTCTTTCTGTTTCAAGGGTCTACTCCCACATTTTTATTGCTGTGACTAATTGTTCATCTATTTCTTGCTGATAAATGCCAGTTAGTGTGGTTGTTGGCAGGAATTAATGGAAACCATAAATCACTTCTCGTCTGTGGCGATTCTTCACTTGCAGTCCATCTGGTAGACGAAATTCCTCAGTGGAGCAGTGTGTCAAGGGATGAGAATGTCTTTGTTCTGGGTAGAGCCACAGCACCATAACCACTTCAAAGGTATACAAAGAGTGAACGGGCCTTAAAGCTCTGAACTGATGCAACACACCACTGGTAAGCACTGGAGATCCGCTAGCAGTGTATGCAGGATGCAACGGTGAAGGTAAGTGAGAAAGAAAAGGGCCAAACACAGTTCGTAAAACAAACCAATAACATACGCCTCCAGTACAATCTGAATTCAGTTTAATTAGGTAACTTGGTTGGAGATGACTGAAAAGAAGTAACAGCCCTATTAAAGAACAAAATCTCTTGTCTTATACCTATGGAGAACCCTTAGTTAGCAGGAGCGGAGAGAAGTTGAGCATCATCCCAGAAGTGTTTTTCCATACGCATTGGCTGTTTTGCTGCTGCTGGTCACTGCAGCAATTCCCTGGCAGCTCCGAGTACCCCAGCAGCCGAAACAACCTGCAGGGCAAAACCCCTTCTTGGCCTTCTACTAGCCAGGGCAATGCTGCAACGACAGTGGCCCCCTGTAAAATATTTTCCTGCTGATCCCTGCTGTTTCAGTGGGAGGTGCTTGGGAGTGCACCTCGCCTCCCGGTCTCTTTGTAAGTCTAATCAATACCTGCTGAAGATCCGGTTGCTGATATTTTTTTTTAATATTTTTTTTTTTTAATATTATATTTTTTTTATGGTGGGTGATTGGTCAAGCTCTAAATGAATTCCCATGTACTCCCTTGCACAAGCAGACCCACGCTCCTTCCAGCACTGCCGCAGCACGTCATGGTCTTCAGCTACAGTAAGAAGGGGGTCAGTTGATGGAGCGCGGTGCAGGTCCTGTATGCCCTGGGGCAAGTGTAGGTCAGCCAGATAATCTTGTGGCTACGAGGGAGAAAAAAAGAAAGAAAAAAGGGGGGGGTGGGGGGGAAGGGTGAAGCCCACTCTTGTCTAGTGAACGCTGCCTTGGGATCTCTAACAGAACTTGTGGCTGCATGGGATGTTAGCTGCATGAACTTCCAGCGTTGTATCACAAAATTGAATTGAATTAGAGGCCTTAAAGGCATTTCATGAACTACTAACTCAAAAGAAAGTACATAACTTTTTTTTTTTTAATCATCAAGATTTTTCTCTTACATCTTTCTCGTTCCCTAGGTACAATATATTTAATATAAAACTTGACAAGAACATGGAATATTGCCCAAAGGTGGTGGCTAGTGATGAAATACTATGCTGCGTGCTGGTAGATGCCTTTTTGTCCCCAAAGATTTGTTGGTTAGACTGGTACACATGCACACAATATGCTCTTACAAACTGTTCTGCCATGTTTTTGGCAAATGTAGTAACACTGGTTTTGCATTAATTTTTTAATGTATTCTCTGTGTCATTGCACTCTGTATTTTCTTATTTCCAATTTGGATTGTTTCAATCACTCAATGAACATACTGAGGACATTCTATTTACAATGGCCTTTAAAAACTTAGAGAGGTTTTGCTCTTTCTAATGGATCCTAATATAATATTACATATGAGACACGAATGCTATCACTATGCCAATGTTACTAGTCAGTGACAAAATCAATGGGCATATAAAAAAGCGGTTATTTTGAGTCTGTGTCTCAGGAATATCAAATGACGTCTCATAAAGAGGCAGCACTTCTAATTATGTGTTTATCCTGGGTCGCTGCTTTTTAACAACCTTCATGTGAACTGACAAACCAGTGAAAAGAGCAGCCAAGTACCCAGAAAGAGCTGATAGTTACTTTTGCCAATCTGCTTACCTTGGTGAGGACACATGTGGCGGGTGCCTTACAAGGGGCTCAAGATATGCAATTATTAATAACATTTGGGGTTTTTTTTCCCCTCAGGTTTTTGTAAGTTTAAATAGGTTTAAATTCTCCCAAATTTACCAAATCAGAATCAAAACTTAAACTCCAGTTGCTGGGAGAAGGGAAGCTCTTTGAGGATGGTGTTCACTATGCAAAGGACTCTGTGCTCCAGAGAAAACTTGTGAGTGAGGGAGGAAAAAAACACCCACCCATCTATACTGTAATTACGTGAAATTACTTTGAGAAGTGGAAGATATTAAGAAATAAACAGAAATAGGCTAAAACAAAGCCTGTATGAGCCTGAGCTGTATGGAGTGCAGTGAACCTGCATAACCCTCCCTTTTTGAGGCCTGGGGGAGGCTTGGGAGGCACAGCTTCTGCTGCATCCAAACCGTTTTGCATGCTGTGATTTCAATCTTGTAGAATAGAATGGGTGAAAAGGAAAACTGGAAGATATTGTGGGTTACGCTGTCCTCAGGACTGCTTCGTCAACGATACCATGATACGGACCTTTTGAGCATCGCTCCTGTCTCCCTCCTCTCCGGTGAGCAAATGCATCACTTGTCTCGTGGACTTGGTGTAACCTTCGCTCCCGAGAAGGAGCGGGGAGGGTGAATTTCAGACAGGTGCTGTTGGTCATCTGCAATCCTCAGTTATTTTGGGGTAACATCTAAGAGGGGACCTTGCGGACATGTTAATTCAACGATAACTCTTAGATGAGTTTCCCAGGCAACAAGGAAATGGCTGTGCCGCTTTCCACTCTCACTAAAGACAAACCAGGTATTTAATGGATGACTAAAAAGGAACGAATATTTTAAATTCATAAATACCAGTGGGAAGAAATTAATTATGTAAAGTAAAAAGGCAAATTAGCATGAAATTAAGGAAAGAGGAAATTTACATTTTGTATCAGAATAACGTATCGGGCTGTGACTAAATCTGATCAGAAGTCAGCGCTTTCACTGTTGGGGAGGCTGCAGAGCTCTAAATTCTGTTTTACAGCAATTAGCAGAATTTTTTATATTTCTGCATTGGCAGGAAAATACCAGAGACACCCAAAGCATTTAATTTTTAAAACTGTGAAGGAAGATGTGGGTACTGGGATTGGACTCCCACTGAAACACAGTCCCGATGTTTCTTGGTTGGGGCTTTCCTGTCCATCCTGTCCCGGCTGGTGGAAACCAGGGCTCAGAAGCGATGGGAGTGTGAAGCTGGTGATGCAGGAGGCTGCAGCGGCCTCAGGTCAGGAGCAGTCCATGACGTACGACTGCCCCAGAGCTGGGTGACCTGGAAAGTCCCAGACGCAAATGTGGCTAACTAAAGCCAGCTTCCNCGGTCTCCTCTTGCTATAAGAGAAAGATGGGTTTGATTGCTTTTCCTCACTGTGCCTGGTTACTACTGGGCCTGCAGCTCTCTCTCTGAGGCACAGTATTGTTTTTGACTGACTGCTAAGCATTGCTTAAACGGTATCTTTAAAAATATAGTTATCTCTGATTTCAAGTAGATGATATGCTGGATTAGTTGTTGTTACGTGCCAACATTTGATGGCTAGTATGGGAATTTGGAAGAGAAACTAGGGATATACTATCATCCCCATTGTAGCATCGGAGTAAATGGGCTCTTGATAATATTTTCAAAGTGAATAAAAGTGGGAGGAAAACTAGTTTGCCAAGAGGAATAGTTGGCAATTAATGAAAAATAGCTTCGCTCTTTGTAGACTTTACAGATGCAAGGATGGGACAAACATTTTTTTGGTCCTGATTCAGCAGGTTCATGAGGGTCACGCAATTCACAGCACAAAGCACGGGCCTGACCTGCAGCGAGCGATCCACTGGAGAGCCACGGAGCCGCAGGAAAGCCTTTGATCTCTGCGTGCGCCTGCCAGTTGGCCACTGCTGTGTCAGAAATGCCTCTGTTGTTAGTGGGGAATGTGAATGTGATAAAGAGGAATTTCAGAGCATGCTGTATGCAAAGCCTCAGCTTTCTCCTGCCTCCAGGAACCTATGTGGCTCCAGAACCAGCTGTATGCTAAAACTTTTTCTGTAGCCATCCCATTCGCCCAGACATCGTACTCCTCTCTATACCACATGAAGAAATAAGCAAAACCAAGCCCAAAGACTCTCAGTCAAGTTGTACTAAATCTTTTGTAGCCACAAAACACTTCCTCTGGCTGCATGAACCATAAGGAGACACCCGTAATTTAAACAGCTGTGCTGGTGCCACATGCTCCTCCAGCTGCCAGCAGTCACAGTGACAGCCATGTCCTCCCAGGGTGGAGGCCAGCTTGCAAGAACGGCTGCTGTGCAATCTACCTGCAGCAAGAAAAACATGGGAAGGTGAGCGTGCCCAGGATTTGCAGGGAGGCATAGGGCCAGCGAGCTGGTATGGATAAGCTTCATTTGGACTTCTGTTGAGGGCAGCAGAGAGAATAAGGTAAGGGGCACAAAAGGAGCAGGAGAGGGATCGTGTGGAGGAAACGAGAAACTGAACTCTCCTGGGGAGACTGGAAGGGGTCCCAGAGCAGCTAAGCGTAGAAATGTCACGGCGAAGAACACAGGCAGTGTTACAGTGCTGGGATGAGATTGGAAAAGACGGCTCTGGGAATGAGTTTATTGAACCAACTGCCACTAACTTGTTCTTTGCCTTACAAAAAAATCTCCTTTCTAGTTTGCTCCAAGCAGCAGCCTGGTTTCTGAGGTCTTGCAGAGAGCTGGTTACTTGGAACTGGAAACTGGCCTTGGACTTAATTGAAGCTGTGAGTGTTCTGGTAAAATACAACTGTTAATAAACACCTTCTAGGGAGGAATGAAAAATGTTGGTTTT
>VZSZ01007402.1:238072-259202 GCA_013398815.1 Ibidorhyncha struthersii
TTTTAGTGGTTAATTTGTTTGCTAAACTGCCTTCAACTCTAAAATGGCCTCTTGACTCTTTGTAACTGGTTAGACCAAAGGATAGACAAAAAGGCCACTACTGCCTCTTGGGAAAACCCACTGGATTTACAGTAATGCAGAAAACATTCTTACAGTAATGCGGGTGAGAGGAGGATTGTGCCTCCCTCCTGCTGGGAATCTCATTCCCAGCAGGAGCTGCACAGCCTGGCAGGAGCAGGAGGGTCCCTGCGCTGCCACCAGGAGCAGATGTGGAGGGCTGCATGTGCCTAACCGCCCTGGAGAAAGGGGGCACCTCTGGCTACTAATTATTTGTGTATGTGGAGAGCAGTTCTGTAGCATGATCATGCATGTCTCCATGCTAAGCTCCCACTTAAGACTCCCAAGAATTGCTCCTCACCTCCAAGTGAAAGGTAAAGGGGGTGAGTATGTGTGTGATGTAACAAACACTGCATCACATTGTCCCTATGCAAAGGTTTCTGCGCTGTGAAGCCAACAGGGGTTTGGTACCAGCAAAGACTATTCTTCTTTTGCATAACAGCAGTATTAACCCTGAAGGGAAAACCCCCAACACTTTTGAAATCCAGTTCCAAGTTTACACTGTGCTGAAATGTCTTTCCATTGCACAATAGCATGGCGAGCTGCTCTGGGATAAAGGTGGAGCAATTTTTCGTTTAGCTCTCCAGGAGCAGAATAAACCACATATATTTTTCACAGCACATAAGGATTCATGGGAAATGTTGACATGGTTGTGTCTGTCTGTCAAGGTTACAACAGCAGCTTCACCATTTTTTTTGGCACACCTCTTTAAAATACAACCGTTTACTGATTTGTCATCTCTGTCTTACAACTAGGAAGGGGTAATTTTGTTTTGCACTTCAGGGATCTATTCAAGTAATCTCATCTCCTTATTTACGAACATAACGAGGTGTGTTTTTCATACATACATACTCAAATTGCAGCTACCAGCACGTCCCTCATCTTACAGCAGCAATGCCACCGACTGATGTAATGATTTAATATTTTTAGGGGTTCTGTAGGAATTTTCTTTCCATACTAGGTACAGAAAACTGAGCATACTTTCCTGTATACTTTGTATTGTGTTATAAAAAGAAACTCATTGCTCTGGACATTAAATTCAGTTTGCAAAACAATGTTCCTACTACAACCAGGATGCCAAGCAAAATATTTGCCTATTTACTGCTCTGACAGTCTGGCACTTGTACTAGGGCAGGTGGTAGCAGAGCCGCAGCACTTACCTTTATTAATTAGTAAGGGTTTGAGAGAGGATTTTGTATATTAAATGGCTTGCAACTAGGTGGAGACAGACTGGAGGGTTGAGAATAAAGGGCTCAGGGTGATAAAGCTTTTGCCTTCTACCCAGGCCGTTTAAGTAACTGTGGAGAATCTAACAGTGACGATGAAAATCTAATAATCACCTAAGTATTCACTAGAAATAGTTTTTTTGGTTTTCATTGCTGAAGAAAACATGTATTAAAAAATATTTAGGATTATTTAAGACACTGCCTAGTTTTTGAAGGTGCAAATTCAATGAAGGTGCAATCTCAGTTGGTGCTGGTTGCCCTGCCCTGGCCCTGCCCTCTCCTTCCTCCCAACTGCTGAGCATGAAGAGCTTCAGGAGACAGAGCTTCGCATGGTTTTCCTTAGGCAGAAGGGTTAAGCAAGTTTCTTCTACAGATCTTTATTGCTAGGGTATGTCAAGGAAGGAACCCAGCTTGCCTTTCAGATCCCAGATTTGGTTTTGTAGTCTTAGCAATAAATAAAAAAAAAAAAAAAGGAAAGAAAATCACCCTGTGAACTGTGCACACATCATTTCCCATGGATTTCCAGATCATTGTGAAACCCCACCCACCAGGCCAGCTTCCCAGTGTCAAACTGCAGAGTGGAATTGCACTGGAAAAAAGAGGTCACTAGCAGGAGTTCGGAGACGAACCACAGAGCAGCAGAAAAAGGTGGTCTGCCTGCGACTGGTCCTGCAAACCCGGGGGGGCTGTGCAACCCCACCTTGCGTGTCTGCCACCACCAGCTCCGCTACTGGGCAGCGTCAGGTAGATCAGTTTTAAGTACTGCATGAAAAACTTCTTATAAAATTGCTAATACTTTTGAAAAGGCCCAAATCTATCCATTCTTCTGAAAATATGCATACAAGTCATACAGACAATGCTGGTGTCCTCACCACAGAATTTAGCAACTGGCAGTAATGGTTGTGACGGGAAAGAGAAATGCAGCTAAACCGGAGAGTGTTCAGTTATTGACCATCTGTGTGGTACCTCCTGCTAAGTAATGATTCTTTTTTCTGGTTACTTCAACAAAGCAAGCACATCAGACTCTTAAAGGCAAGTATCTGCTGCCATTCTTCTGGTCAGGCTTTATGAAAATTGCATATATTTTAACACCAACCACATTAACATCTTGGTGAGAGGTATCGCACAGCTGACAAACACTATTGAGTGAGGCAGACTAATGGATGTTATCTTAAAAAAAAAAAAAAAATCAACTAGCAGAAGCAAGACAAAACATGGAATTAATTAAGTAACCCCATATGATCTTCTGAGTTCCAAAACCTCTTCAACTCCAAAAAATGCCGATTAGGAGGAGGCTTTTAGTTAAAAGAAATCCTGTGGTTTGACAACGCAGAAGAAAACAGGACTGTAACTTCTTCAGCAGCGCAGGAAGAGCTGTACTGTACAGTCAGCTGGTGCCTGTGGATACTGTTGCAGAAACAGTGTTGATATGCCACTGTACAGCTTTCTCTCTGCTTCAGGACAGTTTCTTTGCAAATTCTAAATTAATGCAAATAACTGGTTCAAGTGATCTTCAGAAACCATACAGCCTCCAGTGAGCGATCGCACGTGTCACAGATGCCTGTTCACGATCCCCTCCCCTGCTCCTTCGCTGAGCCTGGTGGGGACCGGAGCGGCCTCGGTTGCTTTGACTTCTAAAACCGCAGCCACTGCTTCCTCAGATGGTGACTAGTCACTTCCAATATTCTGTGGGTAGTTAGTGAAATTAGGTGTTTGGAAAAACTTGATAATATGAAAGTATACTGGAACATTTCTTGGATCAGACTACTGCATTACTCATTCATCATTAATTCTCAAAATATTAAGGGAACATTTCTTAATATTGGGCCCTATTCCGTTAAAGAGATACAAAACAGCTTGCTGAGTTTAAACCATGGTGCAAAATGGGTTGAGCAGATCCCCTGTGTAAGGGTAGGTAGAAAACCAAAGCCGCACTGTTGGTGTAGAAGAGACTTGTTGGGCTTAGACTGAGAGCTTTGGATTTTCTGTTACGCACTGTGGTGTGTACATGTTTTATTAGCCCAGACCTGCAACATCTCATTGTTAAAGCTCCTGTTGCTTAACTCCTATGTAGGATTTTCTATTGTCACAGCAGACCAATTTAATGCTCCATTCAACATTCCTTGTATAACTAAAACCCACTACTAACTTTGCCTGCAAGCCTCAGTTTGAAGAGAATGCAGCTTTAGTACTAATAGTATTGGGACTGCGGCTGCGTTCATTAGCTCTGGTTTTTAGTTTCTGCCATTCCAGTGAGATTCTCCTCTTTTCCAGGTTTAGAGCTGCCCTGGCATTTCCACTGCATTCATTTCTGCTGTGCCAGAAGTGCAAACTGAATTTCAAGTGAGTTTTGTTTCCCCTCCTCTCTATGTTGGTCCATAATGATGTTACCTACTGTTTTATTGCTGTGTCCCAGCTCCTGTGAAACTGATAGTTGTGCATAACGCTTCCTAACTGGAAAAAGTTTGGAGCGTGTCAGCAACCAACTGCTTTATTAAGTTATTTTTCTGGCCGGGTGATGCTATCCCCCTGCATTTTAAGGCCGTCTATTAAGATGGAGCATGGTATTGGTAGATTGCAGAAGAACAGACCCCAGGCAGTGGCTGGTCTGAGCTTAGCATGGGTTCCCACTGCCTCATGCCTCTTCCCAAAGTCCCTGAAATCTGTGCTTGCAGTGGAGGAGGTGGCACGCCATGCCCGACAGTTCCATCGGTTGGATCAGTTCCATCCTTTTGATTCACTGCGAGCTGGTGGGAAGACCTGACCAGAGACTGCTTCTGACTTTTTTGTCTCTTTCCAAACCCTCCATCCCATTGCTCCTGCGCTCTTAACCTCCACTGGGTGACCTGGCTGTCAGGGTGACTTTTTTGGTGACAAGCTGCCTCGCCGCAGCTGGCTCATTCTCTAAGATTTTAATGTAAGAATAGTGTAATTCTTCACGGCTTTCTCCATTAATGAGCCCTTATTAGATGGTTAGCAGGTAGACACCTTTCAAATCACAGCCCAAGATGGACACAGAAGGCTACAGAAGTAGCAAGGGCCATGTATGCAATTAGGGGAAATCAGATAAAGATAAATAATGCAATGCCCAGGATGTCGGGGGGAGGTCTGCAGTATGCACAGCTTGCCAGACACTGCCTGTCTTCCCATTGGGCCCACACGAAGAGTGGAGCACTTCTGCCTTTGGGATCCCCTTAGGATGTAACCACTGACTTATGTAAAACCAAACGCCCCTGTAAAGAAATGCTCAGAATTCAGCATTATAAATAGAGCTAAATAGAAATTGGTCTCCGAGCATCCTCCTAGCTTCCATGGGACTGCTCAGCAGGGGCCAGAACAAACCCCTGCTAACTCGGACTCCCTGAGGTCTGATGGGGCCTCTGGTTTGGAAGATGCCGGAGCGGGAAGGAGCAAGGAGTAGGACAGGTTGGATAAGCCGTGTAATCCCTGTGCCTCGGGGACATTCCTGCTGCAGCAGAGTGAATTGCGCTGTAAAAATTTATCAGCTTCTCTTGCTCTTGCATACAGAAGCGTTTATCTTGGAGTGTGCTTTTTTTCTTTTCCTTTTTTCTATCTTAGTGGAATTATTTTAGATACTCCTGACGGCTATACACAGAAAGGAAACAATACATCTGCTTTTGGAAGCTGATGGTTCTTTGTCACGGAACTGATTTCTTGAAACAAAAACAATTTGCTGTTTCATCTTTCTCATGTGTTACTTCTCTTTCTATATTATGCAAAGTAGTTCTTTACAGAAATTATGCTCTTGTGTATAGTGTAAAAGGTAGACTTTAAATAGGAAGATATTTTTGGCAGGCTACGAGATGGAATTTGACAAGGTGAGCTCTGGGGAATTACTGTTTTGGGAAGCACAGTGAGGGCAGGTGAGCCAAACTGTCTGTCTTTTCAGTGCCCCTGCTCGAAAGCCCCAGTGGCAGGGGGGTTATGGGAGCTTTGAAACAAGCCCTCCATCGCTACAAACTACTTCACGTTTAAAACTTGTCAGCATCTATGGGACAACAGAAAGATAAAGTGAGAGACTTCTGTGTGAAATTTGAAGGGGGGGGGAAGGCTGTTCAACATCACTTGATAAGCTAGGAAATTAAATCGCTGTATTTTTCAACAATTTTCTCGTCTCTGGCATGTCAGGTGGGCGTTAATGCTTTCAAGTTGTTACCGCCACAGGGACTCGCTATGAAGAACAGAAAAGTCTAAGCGCAGCCAGCCACCAAGCCACTGCGCGGGACAGTGGGCACCAGGTGGTGCGGGATTGCTGCTGGAAGGGAGCCTGGGATCCTGCAACAGGCAGGCAGCGCCCGCAGTGGAAGAAAGGTGAAAAGAGAAATACAAATAGCAACGGAAGCAGTAACGTAAACATTTCACAAGGGAGGTCAAAACTGCCTTATTATATTTACTGGTTGGATTAGAGTGAAAAATGAGATCTGCTCGGAGTGTTTTTGCAAATATCTAGCAGGTTGGTGGTTATGAACTGCTAAGGCTCGATGCAACACTAATACTTGGTCAGCGGTACCCGTGTATTTCCTAGACATGTGAGCTCAGCTCAAATAGATGTTGCAGTATTTCCTTAGCAAGGACAGCTACTTTTTTCTCAGTAGCTTTTCCAAGCAGCACTCCTTCCTTTCCCACCTTCTCTCTGAGGGTCTCAGAGGCTGTTGAACACAGAGGCAAAGCACACAGTATTTTTCTGTGTCCCAGGAGCTGGGTTAGTCATTTAATGGTTTTAGATATCTATATCTCTTTTCCTTCAGGGAGCAGAAAAGGTAAAAGATCTTCTGTTCTGACACCATTCAAGTTAAAGGCATGCTCCTGTTGAACTCACTCAGGGGATTAGGTAACCTGCAGAGATTTCTAAGGAAAACTGTCATGGAGCTGAAACCGAAGCTAGAGGTGGCCATGGGACCTACATAGTAACTACTCTGTCTCTGCACTGGAGGTTGCCCTGGGCTCCAGGGAGGCATCTATGGCACCCCAGTGTCACCCGGGGCAGTGACCAGCCCATATAATAATGCCTGTGTTGAGCTGGGGACATCCAGCACCTGTGGAGGATGCTTCTCTTCTCTGATGTTTTGCCTGCTTGCTCAAGCTGGACATGTAATCTCACTGTCTGGTTGCAGGAAGAATATTTGCACTTGGTTTCTATGTGGCAGCACTGGACCCAAGACAGCCTGCTCGGAATATGAATGCCTGGAGGGTACGAGTCTTCAGTCAGCTTCAGGAAACACTTCCAGCCATCCTTCCCTACCCAAAGCCTCTGCTTAGGAGAAAGGTACCACATCTTACCTGGAAAGAGGAAGACCGAGATGATCATCACCTAAAGTTTCCTTGGGTATTTAGCCAGGATCAATAAGTTACCAATCAGCTTAGCTATGATAGGGACAATTTTGAATTATAAACACCATTCACCTACCCCCCCTACTGCAGTTAAAAAGTGCTAGCAAGGATGAAGAATAAATAAGCTCGCCATTAAGCTAATGAGACCCATATGCTCGTGCAGTCAAATAATTAAGTGAACTAAATGTACTGAAGAGCCAAAAAGCAGATGAATGAACCACAACAGACATCCTGAAATCATGTTTAAAATGCAAATATTGGTATTTCTCACACTTTTTTCCCTTATGTAAATCACATCTAAATAAGGCATCTGGTAGAAGAGAACATATTTTTGCCTTTGAGCTCATACTTAAATGAATGAAGCAACCCCAACTTGAGAGAGTACCTACAGGCTGCTACAATTACTGGAGTCTGCAGACAGCTGGGGAGTCACAAACAAGACTTGCCGTCGTGATGGAAGCTGAGCCTGAAAGTAATTTATATCCAAATCTGCACAAATTCATCTGAGATTTTTTTTCCTACAAATGCAAGCCACACAATTTTCTCCCGGGATGAAACTGCAAATGTCAGGTTTGGGGAATCCAGAAATAGTTGCAGTCAGCAAGCACTTTAATACCAGAGAAATTATCCTCTTTCTTCTGTTTTGTTTCCATGTTACTTATACAGAAGAAGAAAAAAATGAAAAGAGAAACAAACCGCTAGTTTTTATGAGCTTGATGTTGCTTTGACAGGAAAGGTCTATCTCAGGGCAGAATTTTCCTTCCTTTACTAAAAGTTTGGGCTACTCGTTGCTGTGCACTTGCTCTTTGAGGTGCTGCTGTCACCGAAATCTGCTGCTTTGCATGTGTGACAGATCGGCCCATTTTTCTCCACCAGTGATGTCATTTAATTGGGCAAATTATGTCATAAATACTGCTGGCGGAAAGTTATGAGTTTCAGGCTTCCCTCCAGGGAAAACATGCCAAAATTCCTCTCCTGCCCTTTGAAGGTGCCACTTTGAATCGATGGAGCTACCAACTTAATTTGTGTGGGGTGAACCAGCCCTCCTGCCTGCTGAGATGCAAGGATGGAGCTTGCAGTTTTGCAGAGTGTGGTTATGATAGCATATGCTCCTGCATGCTGATGTTTATGATTAGGAGTGATGTGGCTGAACTGTGAATTTGGGGCCAACCAAAAGGAGATCGGGGAAGGAGCTCTACGTGGTGGTGGCTGCTTGGGCTGAGGAAGAGGGTTCTTGGTCAATGCTACATTTGCACGTCTGTGTAATGGATGCCATCTTCCCAGTGACAGCGGGGATTGCACTGGGAACTAGCATGAGCCTAGTAGCATCAGATAGACTTCTTGTCATACAGACAATATATCATGGCATATATGTAGTATACCAGGCATATATCGCATGCCTGGGTCATAAAGGCAAGCGTGTGATGCTAAGTAATGTTTGGCTCAATGGCAGTCTGATGTGTTCTCTTATCTGCTTTTCTTTTCATTTATATATTTTCGCCTTTTGCTGATACTGTTATTTTTCTGACCTCCCTTTCAGGGAGCAGAAAGAAGAAATACACCCTTTTCCTGGTTACCTGCCTTCTCTGGTTTCCCTCTCCACAGGTAGGACACATTGCAATAACTCATCTGCTTGGCACCACTGGATTAAATGCAAACATTCCTTTGCCCAGCTGCAGCAATGCATCAAGCTGCAGCACCGAGTCAACATGTTGAAACTGTCCTTACAGCGCCCATGAAATACGCTGGAAAACACACTATTGCCAGAGCTTCTCTTATCACTGCCGCGGTAATTCTTATCAGCCTGGCTTCCTTTTGGACTGTCTTCCTGAAAGCCACAAAGCTGTGAATATTCATCATGTTTAGCTTAATTGAGAGTGCCCTCTCAGACAGAAGGCTTAAATAGCCGGCGGGCACTGACGTTGTGTCAGAAATGGACACTTTACCAGTCCAAGCTGTGTACCCAGTCAATGCCTGGCAGCAAAACATGTAAATGTTTGGAAAAGACCCTTACAGGTTTTAACCAAGCATAGATTTTCACAATACACAGTTTGAAACTGGTAGCTCAAAGTTTATAGTCTGTTCTCTGCACCTTGAAGTGGGAAGGTAGAGCTTAAAAAACTATGGAATAATGAGAATTGAGCCCAGAATGGAGAAAGTGAGTGTAGAGGTACTAGAGCTATGCTAGTTAACACCAGCTAAGGATTTGATTTCAGCTTATATGTATTATCTCATTATAAAAGTTTGTTGTTGTTGTTGTGGGTTTTGTTTTGTTTTTGTCTCCAGGTCCACCGTTAGGGGATTTGATTGCATTGCAACATCTCCAGCTAGAAGCCTGTCAAACAGCCTGCTGACAAAGGTCTTCTTGTGGTCCGTATTACCTCTGTAACATCACTGAAATATAATCTAGCATTTGCGATTAGAGAGGGTGCCCGAAGTGTAACCTAAGTGCTGATTATGTGACACTTCTCCTCCAGCTGAAGTGTGACACTATCGTGCACTGGCATCAGCTGACAGAGTATTACAAGCCACTAATGACAATTTCCTTCCCTCATATCATATTGTAAATGCATTAATAGATCACAACTGTAGCTCATATCTTGCTCAGCAGATGAAAGGAAATCATTCTCCTCCAGATTAACTGAATTAAAATGGGAGTGCCACTCCTGATTCACCAGGACTAAAGCGAAGGCTTCTTTCATGATTCAAGATTGAGAAGAATAGCTATATTTTCCCATTTCTTCTCAGTAGCCAAAAAGGTTCAGTTTGGGAGTTCATATTAACCACCCTCATGAAGTGCACCATATGTTTTAGTCTTTTTTAATTACTGTAGCCTTTACAATCTCAGCTAAATGTCATCCTTAGTGCTTTGTTTTACAATTAAATCCCTCCTGTGGGGAGATCTTAAAATCCTTTTCTCTCGTCATCTGTGAAGTGTAAAGGAGAATTGCAAATTTACATTACTATGGGCAAACAAGAGTTTTGTTTGGAAAACAAACTTTACACTATTATTATATCAAGATGCTTTTTATTAAATGCTGTGTTGATGCCACATAACAACAATGTAGGAGATAAAAGACATTCTCTCTCCCTTTTCAGCAGTGCCTTGCATAAGCCAAAGCATCGGTTCATTATTTGAAGATAAAGGTCTACACAAAATAAAAAAGGCGATATCAGCTCAGGTCTCCACACGTTTTTTAAGATCCCAGTGCTAAGGGCTAAGGATGCATTTACATCTCCAGCAGACTTTTAGTAACTGCTGAAAAACTTGAATCTATTCACAGCTCTCTCCCACTCCTCAAACCCACACATACTTTCCGCGAAGTGCTTTGCGCATAAATATGTCTCATAAAAAAAAAATCATTTCTGAAATAACAGCAAGCTTTAATTTAGCCCTTCTGAACCTCATGTGGAGACTGTGAAAGTTCTGCTGGAAAAGCTTCTAAATGCGAGGCGATGCCTGGGCGCAGGGATGGAAACGTGACTTTCTCTGCCACAGGGTTTGGCGCAGGAGGGTCTCTGAGCTGTTCCCAAGCACTGATTAAACACCACAGCTCCCCTCTAAGATAAATAAGGGATTACCTGCACCTCGCAGGCACCACATTGGGGTGAAATTCAACAGCCGAGTGACTGAGGGTGAGCTGGAGCTGCCCATGGCCAGAGCTGCATGCTGCTGGGGTACCGGCCATTGGGTTGGCTTCATCTGAACCCACAGGGAGCTGTGGCCTCTCTCGTCACAAATGTCATGAGGTTTTCTATTTACGGCAATAACTTCAAACTATCGTGTTCTGTGCTGCTTTATGGAGATAACGCTTAAGAGGGACACTGTCATTATCTTTTCCTATTTCTAGGTGTCTGGGGTTCCTGCTACAGAAGCCATTCGCATTGCTGTCTTGGGGAAAATGAATTTAACTTATTGCTCATTAAAATAGTGATGCTCAGAAACACGAAAACTAAAACACTTCCGTTTTCCTCACCTCTCCTGGGTGTCACAGGGCTGTTTCTAACCCATTTTTCCTTATGGCCGTGTGGCACTTTAACCTTTCTGAACTGCCTGTCCCTGGAGGCGCCTCAGGCTCCCTGAGGGGCGGAGGGTGGGGCCGCGCCTGAGGCGGGCGGAACCGGCTGGAACCGGTGGGGTCCGGCAGGGGCTGCCCTCACACAGCGCCCTGCAGCCCCCCTCCGCCCCGCGCCTTCCCCACAGACACCTTGTACAAGGAGAAGCAAGGAAAAGGTTTGGCTTTTTTTGTGTGGAAACTGTAAGTGAAAGACACTGCGCTACTGCACAGGTGTGTGAAAAGCAGAGAGCAACAGCAAGCGCCGGGCAAGGGCTGCTGTGGCAGCCCCGGCCCCTCACCCTGCAGCAGAGGTACGCTCTCCCCACTTCTGTTTCTGTTATTTTATACAGCAGGAGTTGTGAGTACAACTCATTCATCTTGGGAGACTGTCCCCCTGCTTTTCTCTTTTTCCCCCGCTCTGAAACTCTTCCCCCGCAGTCAGTGGCTCACAGGCTTCTGGCAGACATTCCCCCTCAGGTGGCCATAAGCTGTGCTCCCGCATTTTCCCTTCATTAATTAGCTCCCCACTCTCTCACCCGGAGCTGAGGCCCATCTCGACGGGCACCCCTGCTCCCGCAGGTTCGCCACCTGTGCAGGTGGGACTGCCACAAGGAGTCCTGTCCCCGTTGGGCTGCCCGCAGAGGTGCTGGGGATGGAGAGCTGCTCCTGCAAGGGCAGCCCTGTGTCTCCAAGGGCCCTCACTTGCTCATTGTGGGTACGGGGCCTTTGGCAGCCACGCAGAGTCACCTCTCCTCCTCCTAACGCCTGGCTTGTGTTAAAAGGGGGGGAAAATTTGGATCCTCCTTCCTTCTTTGGTGGCAGAAGTTTGCACAAGCTCCATGCATGGACTCCACATTTTTGCCCCTCCCCCTCCCCTGTGCAAAAGCAAAGCATAGGCCAGCTGTAACTATTTCAGAAAAACTCAGAAGGTGAGCAGGTAACACAGGTAAGTGGGGCCTTTCTGATGAGCAGCTACCACGGTGCCTTGGCAATCCCAGTTTACAGATCTCTACAAAACAAAAAACCCCACAACCTTCCCTCTGTGACCCTTTCTTTTCTCTGCAAAGGCTCATCATGGCTGATACTGGAGGCCACCGGTGTGGGATCTGTGGGCAGCTGGGGATCTGCCCATTGCTGCCTGAAAACTTCAGAACAACACTTCCCCAGAAACTGATCGCGGTGAGAAAACAGACCAGGCTGCTGCAGGTCAGACCCTCACTGTAGAGGTTGGGTTTTTTTTCTGTTTGTTTATTTTTTCTTTCTGATGGTTATAAAACTAATGGGCCACATTTTTCATTCTCTCTGGTATTGTTAAGGAGAAATAGGGATATCCCTAAACAGTTTACATCTGTGTTCTGAATCTTGAAGAAAACACCCAGCCAAATTTCAGGAGAGAAACTGGAGACAGCTGTGAAAGGGGTGTTGCTGTCTGTTTTATAGGGTCATCTATTCCCTTCAGTAGTAACAGGAGAACCACGTCCAAGGCAATCATGAGTTGGCCTTTGAGTACAAACTAACCAGGGCCACATAGTATTACAGCCTTGTTACTTTCCTACACGGCAGCATCCATAAATTCAGTAAAGAAGTATGTGCTGTATGTGAATGTCTATTGCACGAATCCAGCTCCAAAGCTGCAGTTTCAGCTATGGTGGAAAAAAAGAAAAGGAAACATCTCAGTTGGATTTTCCAGAGCAGGTAACATTGGGACTACTTTTTAACTTCGCGCTGAGATGATTTTGTGTGAACTAGGTATATTTGTGCAGGATGACATCTCCAAATAGTCCCTGTGGGGCTCGTGGGATGGTCTTGCTAAGAATTTGGCTAGCTGTGTGTCTGCACTGCCCAACAACAGGGATGTTTTGCCTCACTAGATGATAACTTTCACATGTTGTTAGAGATCCATCACAGTAGAAGTCAGTGCTAACCGGCTCACATGGCCTTCAGCTGTCCAAGATTTAATCATCAGGTCTCTAGGCTGATTCAAGTTTTTATTAGCTCCACACCTTACCCACTTTGGGAAGTCTCTAATGTGAGGCCTTGTCCCTGGCTGGAAGAGAGATATGGTCTGCCAGAGCTTGGTGACAGTCACCCCATTTCCCCACAGCAGTCAAAACACAATTTTACTTTTTTCTTTGTTTACATTTACTTGTTTCTTTGTCTCATTTGCATTTTGAAACAAGCAAGGAAATCAGCAATGACAATTGCATGCTAATAGATTAGTTTCTAGTAGGTTAGTTTCTAACCCAATTGGTTTATTTTAATATAAGGCTAGTTTTCTGTGGAAAGGTGCTGAAAGCCTGAGGCTGATGCTTTTATGAGATAATAGCTTTGGGGGAAAAAAAATTGAAAATGAGTATTCTGTGGTGGTGCCACTGCCTAGTGGGATTGAGAGACAGATTGAGTGGTAAAACCAGTATCCTGTACCATGTCCATCCCCGCGTTTGTGTGTTACTGGGGGGCAGAGCCAGGCAGTGTGTCACAGCTCTGCCAGCCTCCTGGCTGGATGCACACACAGACTAGGGCAGCTTCTCGGATACTTGACTGATGATGGCTTGTAATAGCTGCTCGAAGATATTATAGCAAGGAATTGCCTGTCATGCTCCTTCGGGATAGAAGGCAGCGTCGAACAGCAACTTGTGTACTGGGTAACTTTGTGACATCTGGGGAAATAGCCATTTGGGTGGTTTATTTATATCATAGATATTTATTAGAAACGCAGGATGTTACTAGGGCTCGGACTCTGCATTCTTGGCCTCAATGCAAACATTTTATTTGAGCCATCCACCAGAGGAAAACAATGATCTGTGTCAAGTAAAATTATAAGGGTTGATGCACTCTGTCAAAGGGGACCATGCCGTACCTCCCAAACACACAGGTTCTTGCCAGTGACCTGCACTGGTTGGCAGCAGATGTCTGCTCGTGTGGGCTGAGCTGGACACTTCTCATCAGCAGTGGCAGTCTCTGCCTTAGTCTCATGTGTCACTGCGGCTGGGGTTACACCAGGGTGCTCACAAAAATTCGGGTGCTGGTTAGAACAGACTCCTGTGTGCCGGTCATATGTGAGGACTGAGCAATGCCCAGTATCTGAAGCAGATGAGACAAAGCAACAGCCTCAGTTAACAAGGTGATGTAAAGTGCTGCTGGGATTTGAGATACTGCTGGAGAGCAGAGAACTGTGGAAGGCTTAAACCATGTTTCCCTCCACATTTGTGAGTGCTAGAGATGAGACAGAGGTAGTCTTATTTATGGTTCTGCCTGGTTTTGAAGAGCTGTATGTTTCTGACAATCTTCTGGTAACATGGGGAGTGGGCAAAGGCAGTGGGCAACTCCAGATAGCAAAGCAGAAGCTTGGGAAGTGGCATTTGCTGTGCAGTGAAATGCAGAAATATCTGATGGAAATCACACCTCGTTTCAGGGATGAAGATACAATCTTCTCATTTTGGGTTGGTAATGGAGTGTGTTATGGGGATGACAAGGTTGAGATTGGAATCCAGATGGGAATATTCACACCCAGAATGAAACCTTTACAAAATTAATATATAGTTTGGAAAGGAAAGAAGAGGATCCTGCATAGGCTGGTGTGTGTAAAAAGCATACAGAGAGCTGATGATGTGGACATGGGATTGAACCCCAGATTTTACAAGAGCAGAAATATGTGTACACGAGAACCTGCCTGCAGGGCTGTCTGTGCTGGGGCAAACACACATATATGCTTTTTTGGGGGAGTTCTGTGGTGCGGGCAGTGTACACAAGGGTAAAGATGCTGACTCCAGCAGCAGCAGCTCCTTCTGATGGCTATAAGACACTGCAGCAGGAGATGGATATGTGTTTGTCTTGGAAGCAAGCAGAAGAACTATTAATTTTACGGTGGCCATACAAATATGAGCCACCACACTGCTGTGAGCAGAAATACTTGCACAAAGGGAAAAGCTCCTGGCAGCGTGAGATGAGCAGGTAAAATTCAGCAGTTGGGAGGTATGTAAACTACATATCTAAGTAAAGGAATGACAGAAGATACAATTTACTGCAGGTTAAAAGCCCGGCAAGTCCTCGCTTGCTCTGAAAGGGCAAGGGATTAAAAAAAAAAAGCCCACACAAACTTAAGGGAGAGCTTAAAGTTATCCCCAGCGCTCTGCCTGGGGCTGGCTGCATGCCACTGCAGCCTCTCCAGTTTCATCGCTTCTCCTTCCCTGGCAGGTGGCTGCTGCCCTTCCTCCTCTCTGTCTGGCTGTCGGGCACTGCTGCTCGTGGCACAGAGCAGTGGCAGTCCTGCTCCGTTGAGAGCACTCTGCACCCCTGCCCTGTGCTCAGACCCTAACTGGACCTGGGGAAGCAGTGGTCCAGTGTCACCAAACAGGGACCCTTTGCTGCCTTCTGTTTCCTTTGCTGTCAGTCCTTCTCCTGCTTTTACTGCCTGCCAGTTGCTCAGTCCATGCCCTTTGGGAGATGCCCTAATCCTTAATGCCTCCTTTGCTCTGAATTGCTCTGGGCTTTGGCACCTATTTGCCCTGTCAGTGAGTGCCCTCCAGACAAATGACTGTCTTGCGACATTAATTTGTTCCATGCACCAATATGGAACAAAACTGTAAGAGGACTCCAGATTTTGAAAGCTGGAGCAGCTCTTTACAAGAACAGCAATATAGAGCATGCACAGCTTCGCAGAGCGTTTCAGCCCCACTCAGGGTCCAGCTGCCAGACTTCCCCTTGCTTACTTTCTTCTTGCAACCTGTAGCCATCCTGGCTTTCATGCTGGCTGCTCTCCTACCGTCCTACCTACTGCTATATCCAGCAAGGCTGGGTGCAGTGCTGACAGATCTCTGCACCCACAGACAACCCTGCTGACGTTAGCAGAGCTGTATGTGGGTGCAAAAACCCACATAAAAAGAGCCCACACAGAAAAAGCCCGTGGGCTCTGGGTCCTAGTTGGCAACCTTAAATATTTGTAATGTTCTGTTGAAATGACATTTCAATACTGTTATCCTTTCTAAATTAAGAGCATGTTTCAGAATTGTAACGCGAAGCACTACTTGGAGGGTAGCTTCACATGATGTAGCATGTTGGCGGTCATTCTTATCTTGGATATTTGTTTTGTTTTGTTTACAACCTACATGCAGTTTGCTGCAGCAAATCTGAAGTCCATTTTAAAAGTCTGCATTATTTAGCTCATCCACCACAAAAAGAGCTAAAGCTTCATCTGTTTTTTGAAAACTTTCAAGGTCAACATTGAACACTTCCAAAAAAGAAAACAATAAAAAGAAACTTGTCGTTTCAATTGCATCCTCAACTTCCTTACTCTCAGAATGTTCAGGTACAGAAATCCTGTGAGAGGATTGGCCAGGAGGAAATGGAAGATGCCCACAGGGGTGATTGGGGAAAAATGCAACTCTGCCTGCTTGCTGCACGTTTGATGGATGTCAGATTTGGGCCACTACTGCATAATGACAAATCAATCCAAATTAAAGTGCATCCCACATGCTCAGCAGGGGTTTCTTGGGAACTTTATGTGTGACAGAAGTGAAGGTACCAAGCCCTGGAAGAGGGCCTGTTGTACCTGTTTGTATGGCTGTGGAGTAAAGCAAGAGCTCACCTTGGCAGAGGATTTGCCTCACCACCATTTGCAGTCTGAAAGCTCATCGACGAGGTGACATTTGCTGGCATCAGAGTGCTGATTTCTGAGAGCCGTGCTTTCCTTTGTGTACTTATTGATGGTGAAAAAGTTTTAGAACAAGGAATAGTTTCAAGTCAGGTTCCAAGATGAAGATCATTTTCCTGCCATTTGTCTCGTGGAGCCCTCTGATCTTAGATTTGGGTACATTTCTCAGACACTTGCAGTAAAATATCAGAATCTGCAAGAATACCTTATCAAATGCTGCTTATAAGTGCTCTTGGTTTGTCAGTACATTAAATTAACAGCAAGGGCACACTTGCTTCTTGCTCAAAGAATTATACTTTATTCTGTTTCACATGTAGGTGAACTTTATTTCCTCCAAGGGCACTGTATGGGCATAGCAGAGTATTGAACTGGACCAAATACCTGCAGAAAAACTGGCTGAAGATAAAGAAAGGGCGATGCTGTTTTCCTTCTAAACTGTCCAAGTAGGTAATTCTCACACTGCATTCATCCAGCACCACAGGAATCTTCTCTTGTAAGCTGTTTCTTTAACTTTGCACTGTTAAGAGTTCAACCATGCAGTTCACGGCAAATCTTTGCGAGTCCTGGTGATCAGAAATCTCCAGAATAGTATGAGCTTTTCTCCTCTGGGTTCCAAGCAGACATATATTATAATTGGTTTGTTTGGATTGGGCTAGTCTATAAATTGCTCATTTTTTCTCTTGTTTGAAATGTGTTAGAATATTGACTCTCTGGTATTTCAAAGTAGCAACATCTGCTAAAAGCTTTTCCTGTGTGAGCTATACATTTCTTATGTTTCTCAACCCTACGCTGCAATAAAAGGCATGCTGTTGAATGGCCTGACTTTGGCCAAGTAGGCATTGTTTTCTGTTGCTTTGTGACATCTTCCCAAATTCTGAAAAACTGTGGTTGGATGAGGACATGTGAGAAAATATTTCAGTCCGAGTCTGCCCACACTTGACAATTGTCCAGCTCTGCTCCGTGGTTATTCAGCCAGAGTAGCACTGCTTTAAAGTGGGAATGCTGTAGCCATGTGGAAGAGAGAGTCATGGAAGAGCTGTGGCAAAAGAGTGCAATTTACAGTGGCAGAAAAGAAAGAGTAGAGGACACTGGTGGTGCGGTTCCCACCAGTCTGCAATTAGGAAACTGTTGCTTAGGAAATGCTAAAGCCTTTTTTTTGTATTAGCTCTGGAATTCTGAAATGTCACATTTTCTCTCTCCTGATTTCGTTCTTCTTCTTTGGGGCTTTTATTTGGAAAAGCTCCAGTTGCTTCTAAGTGCATCAAGTTCTCCAGGATTAACTACACCATGTACAGAGGCTTCTCTACGTGTCCAGGTTTCCTGCCCGTCTCTTGGAAGGCGGCAGTGCTACTGCTCTCCCCTTGGATGCCCAATGCAGAGCTCAGAGTTTCAGGAGTGTTTGAGGTGCAAAAAATGACTGAATGAAAGTCCAAAGGAACATTTTTCCTCTTTAAGTCAGACTTCCAAAGAATTAGTTTTGCTTTCCAAAGCTAGTCCCTGAGTGGGTATGTGCTAATCCCAACAATGATGATGGCCGCTCTGCATCTTGTGTGGATTCACACGGTCTGCCTTACCCTTTCAGTCCCCAAACAATGGTTTTTGTCAGTTTTCTTTCATTCGAAAATGATGGATATTTCCATTTAGCTTGACTTCATGAAAACCTAGATGTATTAGTTCTTCAGTGTCACTTGAAGCCAAAGACAAATATTTTAAGTGATCTTATAATGTTTAAAAAGTTACTCTGTTTCTGAGCCATATTTTTAGTTAGGCAAATTGAGTGAAAGCACTGCCTGAGGACAGGCCACCAGCATAGGACTGCAACTTTCAATTTAGGTTTAGGACTTCCTGGGTTTACCCAGGTGAGTAGTTTGTGGTGAGGTACAGCAGAGCTGAGCTGGCAGGTTCTTAACAGCCGTTTTGCTCTGCTGTGCTGAGGAGTTTCTGTCCTCTACGGTAAGGTCCTCTGGGGCTGTTGCATCTGTTATTGCTGTTTTACAATTATATGTAGAGGGATGAATTGATTTGTCCTAATGACGTGTTAGGGAATCATTGGCAAAGCAGGGTACTGTCTGCTCCCTGTGTCACAGTTACCCACCCTGACAGTGCCGTTGCTCTCCTTCAGCTCAGTCCTCAGCTGCTGGACACAAGATGGAGACCCCAGCGCAGGACCTCCCCACAGTTCTTCCCTCCTAAAGGTGCACCAACAAAGACACCAAGTCTGTGGTCGTTTCCCCCTGAAGTCCCCCCATTGCTACACATTGAGCTTGGGGCATAGCAAAGGCGTGGGAAATGCTATTGTGCAAGTGGTGATGAGGATTTTTAGCTTCTGTCTTTAATGTGTCTGGTGGTCGGGATCTCCTGCTGCCTCTGCCTGTGCTGGTTGTGTTGGTGGAGCAAAAATGGTGATAACAGTCAATGGGTGTTTCAGGGAGAGGAAACCTCAACTTGAAGATCTAACAGAGTCAGGTGTGCAGCTTGTGCCGCCCTCCTAGATCTAAGGAAGGATTTGTGTGCCTGAAAGCTTCTTAAGTATTTCCCATGTGCATCGATGGGTCTGATGAGAGATTTTACCCCTACCTACAGACTTTTCCTTGCTGAGGCCATCATGGCTTCAACAGCAAACACTGCTAAAGTGATTTCAGGAGTCTCCTGTAATTCCTGTTTTAGTTTTATCACAGTCCTGGGGTTGACTTCAGTGGTGTCTCCTGGTCTTTCTCAAACATGCATGACTCGGAGCCTGGGGTGTAGAGCTGGCAGATGTGGGCTCACTCCCAGCTCAGCCTCAAATCAGATGAGCTCTGGCTGGCTCTGTTGCTTCCCATCTGCTCATGGCACAGCTGGGTGACAGCAAGTGGCACACATGGGCTGTCATCAGATGATTTCAGGAGACTGTAAATGCTACCTTCAAAGCAGCAGTGCTTACATCGCATCTTTGCAGAGGTAGAGAGAAATCAGAGTCCTCTGCTCTCTCTATGCTTTCTTTTTTCCTTCGGATGAAATTCAAGACTGTATAGGATCATTTTTGGAGGGTTGATTGTTTCCTCACAAAGTAAATAGCATTTTTCTCTCTGGCTAAAGTTACACAATAATTTTGTGTAGTTGGTCTAGCCCTGAGGGTGTCCAGCAGCGATCGGCAGCAAACCCCCTCCGCACACACACTGCAACATCACGCAATAAGACAGTCCCCCTTTCCCAGGCTTTGGCTGTGTCAGAGGCAGGATACCACGTTATTCAGAAGTGGAAATTCTTACACTGCTACTTCTCCGTAATTGTACACACATTTTGTCTGTGCAGATTTCAAACTTGCCTGTGAATGGGAGCTGCCGAGAGCCAGAGGCAGCCCAAAAGTTTCTCTGATAATGTTGCATTTTTACTGTCACAGACGGGGCTGAGCTGCGTTTGCTATGAGGAGAAGAGCGCAAGAGAAGGAGGGCATGACGAGGAACCTCTCTCCCAGGGTGGCAGTGATAGGAGAAGGGTGCTGCGGAGAGCCACTACCTCTGACCACAGCAGTAGATGCTGCTGTGTCCCTTGGTTGCTGGGAAGAGCAAAGCCAGCAGCCAGACCATGGCTGCTTTGCGACACCCATCCGCTGGGTGTTTGGTTGGTCCCTTCCTCCCATAACTAAATGCCCAAGGAGATGGAGGAGCTCGGCAGTGTGAAAACAGCTTGGCTGGGTCTCCCTTGGCTGCCTGCCCCTGGGGGCTTGTTGCAGAGGTTTGGGGCTATCCCTACAGCCAGGCTAAGGGCTGGAAACACCTTGTGCTGAAGGGGAAGAAATGCAGGAGGGAGCTGAGCGTGGTGCCCCGAAAGGAGGTCCCAGAGCTCCCCATCCAGGGCAAGACGGGCTCCCTCTGACCCAGCCAGGGTGCTGGAGCCAGGCCCCTGCGCTTGCAGGCGCATCCCTGCTGCCTGGTGGGGAGAAGGCTCCTCGGGTTATTCTTAAGACCCTCTGAGGGATGTTTTCTTGATGACATAGTGCTGCAGTGACTTTGTTCTTCCCAGGGACTTGTCTCTAATTTATACCAGGATAGCTTTCTATAAACAGTCTCTATTGTCATATAAATGTAACAACTGGACCCGCTCAATGTAAAGATTAGGATTGAAATCACCAAATGCTTCCGTGGTGGCTTACAGCAAGGTAAGTTTGGGGCCACTTATATCTCAGTAAGCAGCAGTGGGGCGAAAAGAAAATTAAAAGCACTTCATAGCACAATTTCGAACCACCTTTGACTGAGGGGGCTTAACCTGGGCAAACGCAGGCGGTGAGGCACCTCTGGCCACGGCAGGCGTGGGGCTCGGCTTTCACCCCCCGCTTTTTTCTTTTCTTTTTTTTCTTTTAATTGGAACCCCCAGGAACGAGGATGCAGACTTTTCTCCTCCGCGTGAGCCTTACGGAACAGCCGATCTCATTGTTTCGCTGTGTCCAGCCCCGCTCCGCGGGCTCCTCGGGGCAGCGGGCACTCGCCTCCCGCCCGGCCGCGGTGCGGAGCGCGGTGCGGCGGCAGCCCCCGGTGTCAGGTTAGACAAACACCCCGCGCCGTCGGTCAGCCCCGCCGCAGCTTTCCGGCCCCTCCCTCTGGCTCCCGGGGTCCCCTTGCCCCTTCCCCCGCGGAGTGGAGCGGAGCAGCGCGGCGCGGAGCCGGGCCGGTAAGTGCTAGCGGTGGGGGAGCGGAGGGGGAAGCGCGGACGCGGAGCCCCGGGCGCGGATCAGCCCTCGGCGC
>VZSZ01007402.1:272821-381828 GCA_013398815.1 Ibidorhyncha struthersii
GGCTGGCGTGTGTGTGTGAGTGTAATATATTAGTGTAACATCTATAAAATAGGGCATATTTTAATGGCTTTTAAACTTGAAGATTGGTTTCTGTTCTCTTAAGAAGTATATTGCACAGATAAAACAACAGACACATACCAGGGTAAATGAGAACAGAATTCAGTTTTTCAGTGAATCTGTTCTAAACCATGGGCCCAGTCCAAGCCCCACTGAAGTTAATAGAAGGGACCCTGCTGACACTGAAGGAAGTGGGGATAAAGCCAGGCATTAAGATGGTCTAGATTGTGACACGCCTTTGCTGTTTAATGTTGTGTGTGAAGTTGTTGTGCGTGAAGCAAACCAAAAATAATACATTGGATACTATTTTTAAGGTGAAATCCCAGCAAAATGTGTGTCATCAGGTTCCAAATGATTCCTTGATTCACTTTAACAATGAGCTATCCATTATATGGTCTTAATTTATGGAATGTTAAACAGTTTCTGGCGTTACTGTGCCCCTGCAGGAAGAACAGATGGTACTTTTGAATGAGTTTTGCTATGGGATAAAATGTTCCAAGTCTTCAACAGATCATATCCATCTGTAAGAAAGGAATAGCATTTGTGTAAAATAAACAGGGCAGAGTCAAACAACTTGAAATCCTCTACTGAAGTAAAAACAGTGCCTCTAGGCTGAGGTGGTAGTATGCATTGGAAGGTAACGTGGAAAGTCATTGCTTAACATTATTTTAAGGGTGAACATTTATTTTGGTTAAACATCCCAATGGGAAATCTTATATATCAGGACTTGGAAGGCAATGGTCAGTATATAAGATGGTCAGTATATACTGACAGTAGTCTGTGTGTAACAAGAGTATGTTACATTTATAATTAGACAGATTGGCTTTGTCTTCATCTTGTCTCCATGCAATAAAGTTCTGTATTATTTGATTTATAGAGCTTTGGCTCTCTAAGAATAGTGTGGAAACAATGAAGACCCAGATCCTGACAGTCATTATCATGTCAATGGATAATGTAGCTAACCCTACAGAACCGAGTGGAACATGTCCATCGTGATGCACATCTTGCACCCTTCATAAAAGTTAGTCTTACAAGTCAAACAGGATTGGCAGAATTTTGAGAAGTTGCATCACTTTCCTCCTTCATTCTTCCATGATATTCCATCCCATCTGCCTCATGTTCAGTATAAAAGCTGAGGGGTCAAAGGGTCAGCTCTCGCTCACTCTTTCTTCAGTGGCTGATGTCTGAGGAGGACTCTGTCTGTTCGTCTGCCTTTGATCCTGATCCTGAAAGCAGATCTGGAATCCAGTTCCCATCCATCACTGAGTTCAGCCTGGGACTGACCCAGTGCCAGCCCATGTCGTGATTGTCATCCTGGGAGCTTGATATGGTTTTGTATATTTTTCAATATTTCCTTTTATTTTATTATTAATATTTCATTAAAGTAGTTTAGTTCCTTCTAAACTCTGGTGTCTCTCCCTCCTCTGCCTCTCTCTTTGAAAAGGGGTAGAGGGGAGCATCTGTCAGTCCCATCTGGGGTTCCCCACGTCCCCAGTAGCCGATTCGCCCCAAACCATGACGCTTCTAAATGACCAGGAACTGCTAGGATGATGGAATCCATCATTTTTCAGAGCTCTGCTGTGATTCTTCCAGTTGGCCTCCCAGGGAACGATTGCTTTCTTCTCGTTGGCCTTTTCACTTCTGTGGTCCACATTTGGTGAATGAATATCCCTTTCCTTTTATCTGTCTTTCTTACAATTCTGTAAATTTTATTTATATTCCCCACAGAGTTCTTCTTTGCAAATTGAAAAATCAGAGGCTCTTCAGCTTTATCTACCTGAAAATAAGGTAATTAATCATGCAAGGTCCCCGTATGGTGCATAAAGACAAGCTCACATCTAGGGGACAATCCATCCATCCTAAAACAGATTATCAGTGATATTGGTTGCCCTCTGAAGTTTTACCCACCTCTCTACTGACTGCAGAGGAAGCTTCATCAGTGAGGTAACTTCTAGAAAACTAAAGTTAAACTGAACCTGTAATCTTTAGAGAATTTATATTCATGGTTCCCCTTGTTCTGTTCTTGTTCTTTGAATACCCAAGATCACTGTATCAGCAACTTGCTTTTACAAGCGATTCTGCAAAGTTGCAGTACCTTTATATTACTGGAAATCTGGTGGTAGTCTTCCCTCTCCCAGCCTCCAAAATCAGTCAGCTGGGTGTGAACGTCTGACTGGGCTGCCAAAGTGTTTAAAATCATTCTGGGGTGAGGCAAGGTCATGCCACAGGAAGGCTCTCTGCAGGTGCCTCTTTCTGCTGGCCGGCTGCATGTTAGCCTAGTCTTGGAGGCTGCATTCGTAGAAGCACCAACGGAGGAATTTGAGAGTAGATTGGAAAGCAGGAATACCTCCCCTTTCGCTGAGAAGGATCTGATGTGGTCCTAATCATTTGGGTTTACGTTCCTTGGTGGTTGGTTTGTTTGTTTGGTTGTTTTTTTTTTTGTTGTTTTTTTTTTTTTTTTTTTTTTTGTTGTTTTTTTTTTTTTTTTTTTAATACCAAATGTCCTGTGATTTTTGGGAGACTTTACTTTCTCTTTTGCATATTAAGTGACTTTGTCATCTTAATTTTTCTTGCCAGTGATGTGCTGGACTGTGTGTAATGAGCGTTGAGGGAGGGAGGGAGTATCAGCTCATATTTCTTCCCTTGTATTAACGATTTCTTTCCCGTTGCATAAATCATCTTTACAGTTGTAGGATTTCTTCAGCTGGAAAATAAAACAGCTTCCTTCCCTTCCAGGAGAAAATTGACCAAAACATACATATATGTATTTTAATGGACCAAGACCAAACAAACTGTGCTTACTAGTCAATGCCACCTTCTTGCAGTATTGTTCATTGTAATGAAAATCAGACTTAATTTACTGTTTCGTTAATGTGTTCAACAAAAAATAGGTGTTGTGAAAAGAAGTATTCTTGTTGTTTAAATTATATGCACCATATAAGGTAACATATAAAATATATTCAGTCAGCATTTTATGTTAGTGGGAGTACCTGCATGTACATAATTTAATGCAAAAATAGCGCTCTCATCAGTTGATTGCTCTGGATTCTCTCTTCAGCATCAGAGGAATACCTGGGTGTGGCTTGACATGAAAAGCAAAGTTTACATCAATGTTTTCAATTCCTCAAAATTTTATATGAAAATATGGGGCTAGCTTACTTTTCCTTATACTTGAAAAGAGCTGCCTTTTTCTTATAAATGTTGGAGAAGTCTGGTTGGTTTCTTCAGTGATGAGACCTGTTCTTTTCTCCACAGCAGTTTAAGTAAAATTTCCATTTTGTTAGATATCTTAAAAAACATAGTATGTTCCCCATTAGAACAAAGCCAAATTTTGTAGTATCAGTATTTCTGGGTTGCTGAGATTTCTAATTTTGAATGTTCTGCCTTTAGTTGCAAGTTATCATGGATTTACTTTTATTTGTTGATGATCAATAACTTTAAATTTTCAAGATTTTGGGTTGCATATTTACACAGCAGAGTGTATTAGCTTCCTGTGGTAACAGCAAATGTAATGTATAACTTACAAAGTAAGCAAGACTTACTCTTCTAATATCATTCTGGTTTGTAGGGTAAATATGGTACAGAACCACAAATCATTATGAACACAAGAACTACACGCGTACATCTGAGGGCAGAAGTTGCAATGTAGCAAACTATCTCTTTGTGATCACTGAGTATGTCAGTTTGAGATTCTGTACAATATACAGAAAAAAACATTTCTCCTATCTCCAGGAAATTATCCTCCAAATTAAGGTTACACTTTGGACGATTTGGATCTGGTCCAACGCTATTGAAATCAATGGAAGGAGTTCAGGATCTGGGTTTCCACATGTGCAGCAGACAAAAGGGTTGTGCGTTACTTTCAACTTCCTTAGAGAGCAAAAACGTGCCAGGGGAGTACAAGAAATGTGTATTAATGTTTCTATATCTGTTTATGTTGAAATCTCTCAGCAAGAATTCATAGAATCATAGAATGGTTTCGGTTGGAAGGGACCTTAAAGATCATCCAGTCCCACCCTGCTGCCCTGGGCAGGGACACCTCCCACCAGCCCAGGTTGCTCCAAGCCCCGTCCAACCTGGCCTTGGACACCTCCAGGGATGGGGCAGCCACAGCTTCTCTGGGCAACCTGGACCAGTGTCTCACTACCCTCACAGGAAAGAATTTCTTCCTGATATCTAGTCTAAATCTACCCTTTTCCAGTTTGAAGCCGTTCCCCCTTGTCCTATCAGTACAGACCCTTGTAAAAAGTCCCTCTCCAGCTTTCTTGTAGGCCCCCTTCAGATACTGGAAAGCTGCTCTAAGGTCTCCCTGGAGCCTTCTCTTCTCCAGGCTGAACAACCCCAACTCTCTCAGCCTAAATTAATTAATACTAGATACTTTGTTTTTATGAGTTTCAAAGTACCAGTCAGTGCCTTCATTTTATGATAGCCTCTATATAGCTTTAAATCTATTTCAGGTTGATTATAAACGAATTTGCTGCCCAGAAAGGAACAGGTCTCATTGTTGAGGAAATGAACCAGACTTTCTCCAATGTGTAGTACAATGCCTCCTCTGAAACACTTCTCTAGATATTGATCTTCAGTAAATGAGGTAGTACTACTGCCCTTGGTGTCTTTTGAAGGATAAACAGGGCTCAAAGTGCAATCCACCCAGATCCTCTCTGGCAGAGTACTGAATCTGTCAGTAGGAGCTAGACATCTTCCTGGTCAGCGTCAAGTTTAGTTCATATATTGTGTGCTACAGCAGATATAATAGAAGCTCCCAGGCAGTGTGTGTGTGCCAGGTGTGCGGAACCCCAACCTGCTTGTCCCATCACCTCAAGGACTCGCTGGCCTCTGAGAAGCAAAGCCTTCCCAGCCTCATGCCCAGCCAGTGAGGCTTAGGACAGTTAACTTTCCCAAACTGGGAGTCACACAGCACCTCTCAACTTCTCTACCACAACTCTTCACAGTCTTTGAGGGTCAGCAAAGAATAAACACAGAGGGAAAGATGGGAGGTATTGCAAGGGTAACTTCTATTAGTTACATCTGGCATTATTGTTGTCTCTGAATGATAGGCTCTGAGAGGAAATAGCAAAGCAGGCATCTTTTCACATTTTGGTATCCAACAAACCAAATTAATTCCATTATCTTTTATGGAAAGTTTGTGCAAGAACAGTTTTGATTGATGGATTACATCTGCGGCTGCTGACTGATTAGCAGCATGATAGATGTAGCTTCATTTACAGGGATTTGCTTTCATTCATGAGGAAAAATTGAAGGTTTCTTTCCAGCACATTTTTTGCATTAAAACTTTTCAAAGTGCTCAACAAATGGTAGGCTTTGATTTCCGTTTGTTTAATGCCTGTGGTAATTAACATTTCTGTGAGAACATTTTAACCAAATGTTCTGGTTTCTCCTCCATTAAAATAATAATTTTTTGCTTTAGCTAAAGAATTTAATTGGTATATGCAATAACCCTGATACGGGATTTCTTTTGTCACCATATGAGAGGAAACTGTTCCTGAGAAATTATCGTTGTTGCTTTTTCTGGATTTCATTAATTTAAAATTGGCAATATGCCTCATGGTACATCCAGTCCACTTACTACAAATATGTTCTGTCTGCAGTCCATTGTCTCATGGTGTGGGTGGAGAGAGGACATGTATGTGAGTGCTGAAATAAATCTGAGTCCCTCTTCTTCATACCAAAGAATATCTGGGCAGATACTCAACCAGATTAATTAGCTAAACACTTTTCAATACAAAATTACAAGGCTGGATCCTTAACCGAGCCTGTCTTCGTGGAGTTGATTTCTAAATCGTATCTCCTCCTTCATGGCTTGTAGAAAACCATAGGACTGGGAAACCAAGAAATGGGGCTGAGCTGTGGCAGAGCAAAGGAGATGACTGTTTAGTGATACTGGTACCGGTTTCTGTTGGGAGATGCATCCTCCCTTGTATTTTTTACACGTCCATCTCATCCTGTATCCATGGTTCTTGTGTGCAGGTTCAGGCACAGACTGACCTCTGGCAGTAGAGGTCCTACACAACCTGTTCTGCAGTGAAGCTCGAAGATTTTGGTTCATGGCAGGCTTACTCCAGATAAGCCTTACAGGTAGAAGTAGTGGTCAGGTGAGTTGTTTCTTCTTGCGCTGCTTATCCTTGTCCCTTCCTTCTAACAGGAAGACCGTCTGCTCAGATTAGAGCACAGCAAACTCTCAGGATCACTGTCAGGGGCGGAACTAGCAAATCTGGGATGATTCCAGTAGTAATAACATGCTCAGGGCTACACAGAGGGTTGAAAATTTTGTAAATGAAAAATTCTGAGAACACGTACTGTAATGAAGAAAATTCAATGCCAGTGACACAAGACAAAGGTATTTCCTTGAAGTACGAGGTGGAGCTATGGTGTGCTTGTGATGGGTAGATCTGAGCTAGGATTTTATCCTTATCCACCAGATACAGTGTCTTCCTTCTCCATTTTTTCCCCCCAGACTTAATCCAGAGGAATAGGGCAGAGAATGCCTTCTTGTATGGATCTTGAATGCCATCCTTGTATGGATCAGTGACAGCGATGGCCTTGTTTGCTGTCTGGAAGTGTTGTTTAAGAGCCAGAGCACAGGCAGGACAGTGGGTGTACAGACGTTCACCACTGTCATGCAAGTCTCAGCTAGGTGCGTTCTGCAGCTGGGAGAGCGAAAGATGTATTTTCTCAGCTGCAGAGCAGAGTACTGCTAATGAAAGGAGTTGGTTTGTTGCTACAGTTGGTTATTGAGAGCACGTTTACTCTCTTGAGGGACAGATTTGGATCCTGTTGAGTCATAAAGCAGAAGAGTTTGATCTTCGGTCCTTGTGGTATTTTCGCTACATTGTGAAAAATCATTGTGCCTTTTGAGGGGAACACGTCAAGAGTCACATCCTACTCCTAGGGAAATCCTGATTGTAGACAGCAACTGTATGTGTTGTGGATCAAAAGAGGTACATTGACAGAGCTCTGTGTAAAAGTCATGGAGAAACTGTGAACCAAATTAGTAAGAGACTGTAAAATGTTCACTGTACAATACATGTTTTTTTCACCTCATCAGCAGATAGAATTTCACTATTAATCATGACAATGACAAGGCCAAGACACATTTACTGAAAAATTATTTACTAGAAAATTACTGTATTGACATTTTGTTTTGACACTCATTTGGAATTAATTGGCAGACTGAAGCAAACCCCTCTAAGTTACTCTGGAGAGTCTCAAATCAAATTCTTCTGTTCTGAGGTTGAAGTCCAGGCGATGGAGGAACTGCCGCTCCTCTGGCTGGGGAGGAGTTTTGCCTCACAGGTAGGTTGTGGAAAACTCTGTTTCAGTTCCATTCAGGCTTCCGTCAATGAAAACAGTTGTTAATTATTTCCGAATTGGCACATGGCAGTGCACAGGGCAGGAAAGGCCACTTGCTAAGCTGTCAGTTAATAGTAGGCTTTATTTTGCCTAATTTGTATTTTAGGGTGGGGGTGGGGAAATCTTCATTTTCAGCTGTTCCAAAAGTGCTGCCTGAAATAAGTAGGTAGTATCCAGATGTGCTTCTCCTTAGTGCCCAGATGGTCCAGCCAACATGCTTCCCAACAAAAGAAGACCTGTGTTACTGATGGTCACTGCTTCAGGCAGTGGGGTTCAGAGCGCTGGCAGGACTCGTGTATAATAGAAGGCTGGATTAAGAAAACAAACAAACCCAGTGCTTGATTCTGTTGCTTACAGAAAGTTCTAAGTAGCATCATAGTCATTTCATTAAGGAAAGAAGAAATGGGGAGAGGGCATCACAGAGGGAGTGGAAATGAGATGCTGAGATTTTGCATGCCACTGTCCTTGAGGTTGCAGCTGTTTTTTTCCTTGGTGAGTGTCAGCAGCAGCCCTGTGAAGCACTGGGAAGGGGCAGAGGACTGGAGTATCCTGGAGGAAGATTAGGGAAGGAAAGGAGGAGAGAAAGAAACATAATCTGGGACCTTGAAAGGGTGCTTTTTGAGGAGCACGGTTATGAGACTATACAGAGTTATGGTCTGCTTGAGTGAGTTACACTTTCCCACGAAAAAATATCTAAATAATGGGGAGCATCACGGAAACTAGGGATTTGTTTCTTCCTGAGAGGGAAGGGGAGCAGTGCAGCACTTTAAGTAAATGAGAAAAAATTATTTCCTTCACTCACCAGAGCAGCTTCCAGTATTTACAGTGTTCATCTGATCCCAGAGCATTGAACCGGTGCCGGTGATGGCACCTGGGCCAGGACCATCACTGGAGCTGTGCTGCCACACCTCCTGAGGCTGTCTCCACGCGTGTGCAGCTGCTCGAGGTGCTGTGGTGCTGAGGGACACGCTCTGCCTGCCTGCTGCCAAAAGAGCTCTCTTTGTGCAAATTAGTTCGTAACTTATGAGCTTTGACAAGTTTTTGTTGGCTGTGCCTTGGGAAATGTTTTTGAATGGCTGTTGCTGAGTTTGCTTTAATCTTTTCCCAGATTTTTTTGGCTGTCGTGGAAATAGCTGGATTATTTAATTGTGTTTTTGAGGTGCATATATAGTCACCTGAAACTTGGTGATGTGAAAAAAAAAAAAAGTATATCAGTGACAGACCCATTTATTTTCACTAAAAAAAAGACATAGGCTCCTTCTGCAGCAGAGCTGCGTGACCCTGGCCCGGCTGCAGGTACATGCTGAGCCTCCTGTGCATGGACACTGCATTTGCATTGTCCTGAGGGAAACAGAATCTTAGTTGGTTTGTCAGACTTCGTGGCAGTGCACTTGGCATGTTTCAGCTGCTCTAGTCCCCCCAGCCACGCACAGCCCCTCTGCTGAGCTCTCTATTGCCAGCGTGTCAGAGCTGGGACGAGGACCAGCCACGTGCACTGGGCGGGACGGTGTTTCCGTTCGCCTCCTTTCCCCCATGTGAGTCGTTTCTCTCTCGCTCCTCTGCAGCTGCCATCCTCCCACTGAGTCACTTTGGATCCGCTGCAGTGGTGACTCCCAATGACACAGAATTTCAGTCTTCAGTGAGCCAAGTACCTGCCCTGATGTTTTGGGCTGGTCTGGGGTTAGGGGGAGCACTGACACACTAGACCCAAGACATGATTCTCCCCTCCTCAGCTCTGCCCTGTCATTCACTTGGAAAAAGGCTGCCTTTACTCTCCAGGACTTCAAAAATGGCTTCAAAAGCTGCACATTCTGGAAGAATACGTCCCAGAGCTGCCTGGTCACTATTGCTAATGCTTGGCTGCGTCAGCTGAAATACCTTGGGTGATGCTTTTCCATTACTGCAGCGTGTCAGGTTCCTGTTTGGATTTGAGCATGGGGAATGTCCTGGAAAGCGTCGGGAGCATCTCTGCCCGGGGGCGCTTCTGCTGGGAAGGGAGGTCTTATCCAAGCCGCTCTTGGGAAACTGCGTGAGTTTTGATCCTGTGCTGCTTGCTTCTTGCTTGTCCCACTCTTGAGCTCTCTGTTGAATTAAATAATGATCCTCCAGACTCCCAAATGTCCATTTTTTAAGCTTTTCCATGAAAAGGGGGTTAACAGTAACTGATTTCTTATTGAAAATAAAGCTGAGGAAAACCGCCTGCAAAAGCTATGACTTCTGAAAACGGGCTGATTTTGCCAAGAACTGGAGTGTTGACAACACTGAAGTGACTAAGCATCTCGTGCTTTACTTTTGATAAGAAAAAGCAGCTCATTGAATTTGGATTTACACTGGGGTTTATCCTGCCCCTCTTCCCTTTCTCCCCTACCCAGGTGCCCCAAATGAGAAGGCTGGCTTCCCTTCATCTCCAGTTCCATTAATTAACAGGCAGAAATGACTGGCTCTGTGCACCACATATTGCGTAAGAGCAGTAAAGGAAACCCTTCTCCACTTTTCATTCATCTATCTGGCGAATAGCACTTCAGTTACCTCTGCTAGCGAGACGGGCTGGGAGCAGCCAGCAGCAATCCCTTCCAGCGGTCGGTGAGATCACAAGTTTCCTGATTGAGAGGGTGTGAAAGGAAGAGCTAATCCACTGGCTGGCACAGCCCAGTCAGGAGTTACCGGGCTTAGGGGGTTTTGTGTTTTAAATACAAGAAAGATCTCTCACAAATTTCCATTTTCTCTTGCATTTAAAAGGGATTGTTTTTAAATTGATGTTTCCTTCCGTCCCCTCCCTTCTTCCTCCCTTAGTCTAAACTATGACCGCAGCCATTTAATTGCTGCTGGCAGCTGCAGCAGACCAGAGAGGTCTGGTTGGGGAGAAGTGCTAAAGTACGCAGACTGGCGAAATATGTTAGCCTTGTTGTCCAGCGTGGGTGTGCACATGCACTTCAGCCTACTACTGTGCTTTTTGCAATGCTTTCACCAACGTGATAGAGATTCAGCATCACAGACCAGGGCTGTGTTTGGTCCCTGGTCACGTACAGCCTGAGCCTGGAGAGCCAGTTTGGACTGGGTAGCACTGGGAGACCAGGAGAGTGGTTCATAGCAGCTCTGTGGGTTGGTGAACTTGCTTTGTGCAGAGGTGCAGCCACTGCTGCATTTGCTTTCCGAGAGCTTAGTGCAGAGACAGACTTCTTTCTTTGTGTGCATGAAACCTGGATGTAGGTTAATGGACAAACCAAGTGACTAACCCCCATGGTTGGCCCCAGCAGGGAGTGTGCTCCCAGTACCTGACACAGGAGCATCACACGGCTGTCTGCCACCTTCTGCTTCCACATCAGGCTTGGATCTGGCCCTGCACACTGTTCAAAAGACGATGTATATCAAAATAGCATTTCTGTTTTTACTATTCTTGAAGAGGGCAGTTTAGTGGGCAATTGAGAGGTAGAATGGAGAAAAGAATTGTTCCATCTGGGCAATTGAGAGGTAGAATGGAGAAAAGAATTGTTCCATCTAAACCTGTTTGCGGGGATCTGCAGCTGGTTAAATCGCAGGTACATCTTCAAAGCTGGAAGTCAAGGGGTTCTCATGCAGGTGTTGTCCTCTGCAGTAGGCTGAATTTATTCTGTTTATTGCTTTTTGTTTATAAATGGCTGATTCTTTTTACTTAGTGAACATTTGAAAGAATGGTCTTGATCCTGCAGAATCTCTTCCACATATGCACACCTTCTGCAGTTATTCTGCCGTCTCTGGGGCAGCCTTCACACAGAAGGATGGTGTTCATGTGAAGTCTTTGAAGGAAAGTGCCTCTTGTCACCTCTGCTTACCTATAATAAGCTTTCTGGTTCAGCACTAAAACGAAACCATCTGGAAAAAGAATCTTCCAATAAAATACTCCTCTTAATTTAAAGAAGTTGCACATTTAAAATGCGCAGATCTTCTGTGGGAACACACTGGTTTCATCAACATTTTCAAGTAATACAGCTGAACTGTTTTAATCAAGTCTACATTCTTCCTTTTGACTTTGTGTTATGGCTTTGATTGAAGTAAATCACTCTTGAGTATATTGTTTTGCGAAAATGTCAGAATTTATAACTTCTGGGCCCCAAATTGAATTGAAGTAAGCATTTTGAAATCTTGTTTTGTTCTACCCACTTCCCCTGCCAGGAGACAGGAATATGATGGTTTTCAGCTAGTGCTAGTTATAATTTTGATGGTTGCTGCTGTTAGCCTTGGGTCTCCTGTCATACAGATACTGGTTTCATCTGCAGTGTGAAGAGTTCTCATTTCCTTTTCCATGAAGATATATGCCTGCAGTTCATGTTCATTTGGACTCTTACTTTCTTAAGCTGGTTTTCCATAAAGTGACTTTGCTTTGCCTTTCCTAGGAATCATTTTTAAAGAAGGATTTGAGGAAATGAGGAACTCCTTTGTGGTCTGAACATCCTCTGTTTACTGCTGATTTACCTCACAGGTTTACTTCTGCTGACTTTCAGGGACTTAGTCCCGATCTGTGGCATTGGCCTTCCCTTGCAGGAGGCACTCCCTTTGTGTGCACGTGACTGGCAACAGCTACTTTAATGGTGGCCCGGTACGACCCCACTGAAGCCAACAGTGTTAGCACTTGAACCAAAGGAGCGCGGGATATGCAGCACAGCCGGTTAGGAAACTCCACAAAGGATATAAATTGAAGCCTTCTGGGTCATGAAGCGATGCATGAGGACTGGGGTGACACTGGGGTTATCTTGCTGTAGAGCTCTGTAAAGCTTTCAAGAGAGACTTTGAAAGACCATTATTTTAGTTGCGCAGGGCTTAATTTGTTGTGACATCCCACCCAATTGAGCAGCAAGAGTCAATGACATTGATAAAAGTGGGGGAAGGACAGAGTTGAGAGTAAAAAGACCTGATTCTCATTTAGGTGAAGCCCTTGCATATTGTCCCAGTTGTGTAAAAAGACATTAAAGAAAGCATTAAAATAGTTAATGGAAACAAATTATTGCAATAATATCTATTGATATTAAACTCCCCTATCCTCCAGAGAGAGTGCATTTTTTACCCTCTTGGTATAGGCACCTTTATTTCACAGCTCTGGCTTTTGATGCCATTACCAAGTAATTAGCTGCTGTCTCCAGAGCATCGTTTCAGCACTGGGGAAGGGCATAGATCCAGAGGCGGTTGCACATCAGCTGCGTGGGCTGGCAAGAGCGCACACGCTGTTTGGAGGGATGTGTTTTCTCAGTGGGGCTCAATAGTCGTGTCTGTGCACTTCACTCAAAGCTGTTTTTCTCTGCGCCTGAAGTAGAGACTGTTTCTTTGATATGCAAGTTTATGGGGTGGTGGTGGGGCGGGAGCGATGGGTGTGGGGAACAGATGGAGAAAGCACAGGGAAAATGTAATGGTTTAAAGGAATAAAAAGAGATACTTCTGTTGGAATCATTGCACCAGAAACAAGGTGCCTCTGATGAAGGAAAGTGAGCCTGAGGATAAGGGAAGATTGTGGCGTTATCCACAGAAAAAGGCTTTATAAGGATTTCAGCCTTATCAGTTTGAGGTTGGTAGCTTGAGAAGCCAAATGTTGAGGGGTGTGGAAATGATCAAAAGAGAAGGGGTACAGAGGGCCTGAATAAGGCACTGAACAGAAAGTGTGAGAGGCGGGGAGCAGGGGGACAGGGCTTGCTGCGGGAGAGGGGCTGCGAGCTCTTCGGGCCTCTCTGTGGGCAAGTGCCAAGGGAGCAAGGAGAGGAACAGAGGAAAAGCTGGAGGGGACCTGGATGGACAAACAAACCCTTGGACAGAAAGGGGGTGCAGGAGAGGAGGGGAGGCCATACGGGGCAGGGCAGTCGAGCAGCTCCTTTCACAAAAGCAGGAGTGTCTCGTGATAAACTCTCAGCTGTGCTTGAACCTGTGGCCATGCTGATATAAAGTATGACTGGCTTTCTGCTTCTCGCTTCAGGATACAAGGTAATATGGGGGGAGTTCAAGTTTATGCCTGCAAAGTGCTTGTTTTGGGAAACCTGAATGCACAAGCAGGACAGGCAAACACCGTTCATGGGGTGTCCTCCTCCCATTGTCACATTTACCTGACGGGCTGTGCTGCATCAGGACAGCAGTAGGTGACTGTGGGCAGTTGCTGTTTGGATATAAAGTGGGTGATGCACGCAAGCTTGCCCTTCACGTGCCCCACAGGTGCTGATTACCAAGGCAATGCTGTGCCCTACCTTCGTGCACACGGAGGCTGGCTAAACCTGGGGCTGTGACACCCAAACGCCCCGTATCGGGGTCCCAGAGCTTTCTGAGCCTGGGAGGCACTGATGGGGGAGAGGGAGGCATAGGTAAGGGCAGGGCTGTGCTCAGCTGCCAGCAGCAGCGCTCCGGCAAGCACAGAGTTTGACCAAGGGGCTTACATGCGCTGAAGCATTAAAGCCAGCAGGTAGCAGTGGGAGGGGATGGTGACAAAATCCTGCTGTGGGACCCTTACAGAAGCAGCTTATCTTTAATTGTCCTTCCTTTCTTTATTTCCCAGCTAAGGCTACGTAATAATTGCGAATTTGGATTACCTGGAAAAGCTACTGAAAGTAGGATAAATTATTAATTCCCAGGCTGGTTTCTGAAGCGTTAATTTCAGCATCACATGTTGAAAATTCTCCTTCATACAAAATATGCAAGTTTTGAGAGCAGTTGTGAAAAAGTGAGATTCTTCCAAGCCATTATTATACTTTCTCACAATTTTATTTTTCCTTCAATATCCTTTAGCACACTCAACTAATATACTCAAATTAGTAGTAGAAAACCTGCATTTGTAAGAATTACATCTCTGTACAACGTACTGAAGTAATTCAAATTCCAGGGCAGAACTGTGGAAATTCTTAGCACAGTTTGTCCGTATCTTATCAGAACAGGCACGCTTTTCCCATGGCCTGGCTGCTTTCCAGCAGTGCTGAAGCAGACTTGTTGGAAGCCCAGTTTGAATGGGAGAAGTAATCTTTCTGAATGAATTTTCTGGCAGTATTCCTATTGCGTGTGTGGTTTATTGTTCTTGGTGATGTGACTGCGTTTTACCCCCTAGATAAATGTTTTAGGGTCTTTATTTTTTTGTTGATGGGAGGGGTTCTGGAAAAATAATCAGATTGCTAATTCTATAAAATTCTATAGGCAAATGTTTTTCTGTTTTAACTGCTTTTCCGTGTTAATTGTGTAGCTTTTTGAGCATGCTTTTGATATAAAGGACAACAGCAGATTTACTTTAACTCTTAAACTTTTCTGTGGTCAAGGGGGTTTAGTAATTAAAAAGCAAACAACTTTTCCTCGATGCATTTTAACAAAGTGTTATTATGCCAATTCATTTCTATATATATCTTCTGTTCGTAGTGTAGTAATTCACTATGAAGTATTAGTGGTGGTGTCAAAAATAAAAAAGTGGTTGCCAATGGTGGCATATCCTGAGTTGGTGTAAACCTCCACGGCATATGCAATTGTAACTCCAGTCAGAGTCGATCCCTCTGTGTGCTGCTGTGGAGCTGTGCCAACTTCTGTGAGCTGAGGATCCGGCCTCTAATATGTATTACAGGATAGCTAATATGATGTTTAACCACACAGTAACCGCAATATACAAAGAAGTTCTATTTTAGCACTGCTGGGGCAAAAAAAAAAGACTGTTAATGCCGAAGACTGAAGCGCAAAAGATTGCTAAATGAGGGAAGGAGGCAGAAAAAAACTCCTCTTATTTTGAGTTAACATGCATACAAATTCTCACGTCTCAAGGCTAAGTTTTGTCTAAGGAAGATCTTTAAGGTTTGGGTCTTTGTAATTAAATCATAAAGAATAATTATCTTAAACTTACATCTGCAGAGGAAGAACTGTATATTTACTTCTTATCTGCCAAAAAATCTTTCTCTTTTTAGCTAGAAAGATTAACAAAAAGCCATTGAAGTATAAAGGCCTTCTTTTTTTGAAATATATGTACATTTTGTGAACAGATTCAAAAGAGAACAGTCACAACCTTTTTCCTTTCTTTCTTTTTTTTTCTTTCTTTCTTTTTCAGAACGGGGGTGGGGGAAAGCGTGCAACTCCAAACATAGTGCCTACAATGCTTGGAAGACATTATGATTAATTTCGTACTTAGGTTTCCAGATGTTGGATTTTGTCCCAACTTTTAAAGACCTCTAATGTTTAACAGGATATGTGCTGAGTATAGTCTTTAACAGAGTTTTCTTTCATAACTCTAGGATCTATGAGAAAAGGTAACTCGGGAAAACACTGCAGATTTGGAGCTGAATCTACAGCCTTCTAGGAAAAAAAAAACATTAAATGTGCAAGTTTGGACTGAAGCTATATTTCTTTGGGAAGACTATGGATAGGTACCAGAGCTGGCAGCTGAGCTGTTTGAATGCCATCCTCCTTGTGCTGCTGTGCACCGGCATTTCCCATGCACAGAGGGACTGCACAGGCGCGGAGTGCCAGCCCCTGGACAACTGCATCGAGGATGAGCTGGAGCCTGGTGAGTGCTGTGCCACATGTCTGCAGCATGGCTGCACGTGCGAAGGCTACCAGTACTACGATTGTGTCAATGTGGGCTTTATCAACGGCAAAGTACCAGAAGGGCAGTCATACTTTGTGGATTTTGGAAGCACTGAATGCTCGTGCCCTAAAGGAGGAGGCAAGATTAGCTGCCAGTTCATGCTGTGCCCAGAGCTGCCCCCAAACTGCATTGATGCGGTGGTGCCAGCTGATGGGTGTCCTCAATGTGGGAGAATAGGTTGCCTCCACGAGGGCCAGAAGTATGTAGCGGGGCACACCTTCCACATGCCCCCCTGCAAAGTTTGCCATTGCCCGAATGCTGGTGGTGAGCTGATGTGCTACCAGCTTCCAGACTGTAATGCGTTCGCCTTAAACACTGCAAGTCCAATAGATGCTGAAGATAGCGAGCCGGAGAGGCACTATGATGATCCATACAGCTACGACCAGGAGGCACCAGAAGGAGACAACACCCAGGTGGAGTCTCCAAAAAAATATAGGAGTTATTCTTCCCACCTAGAGCAAGAGAGCATCAGCCAAGAGCAAAGCGAGGATTATGACTACCTACCAGCCAGCATTGCTCCTTCAGCTTTGGCTCCGGCCGATCCATACACTGAGGAAACAGCTGCACCGCTCACCACACCAGTGGCTCTGGTCCCCTCTGAGGTTCGCAGTGCCACAGAAAGAAGTGAGCGAAAGAGAGTGCCTCGCACCACTGCAGCATCCCTCCAGCAAGTGACACATAAGGAAGCACCAGTAACCACCAGTGCTCCTCCGGAGCACACAACGGCCACCACTGAGACACCCAAACACCTGGAGGAATTGGAGAGGAAACCAAAGGGGAAGCAAGGGGACAAAGAGAGACATGAGCAAGAAAGAGGCCCCCACTCTAAAATAAAAAAGCATGCCAGAAAAGAAGAGCCAGGGAATAGCATGTATGTAGGCTTTAAAGAGGTGAATTTAACCGAGCCGAGTTGGTCAAAATCTTCCCATGAAACGCATGAGGTAAATGCTTTCCCTAAGGTAAAGTTCAGTGCAACAACCTCTCCTCCTGTTGCTCTAAAGGAAGACCATAGTCAGTCATCACAAAAGCAGTCACAGACGCTTTATCGTTACCATCCGGAGGAAGATGGGGACCCCAACTCTATTCATGCTAACCCCAGGTTACCAGAAGGTAAGAACTGCTTCCAATGTAGATGTCTAGAGAGCACTTACTCATAGTAACGGTGGTGCATATCCATTGTTTTTTTCTTCTTATTGCTCCACATGGGCATGAAATCAAGCAAACCTCTGGTTACCTTCTTTCATCTCTTTCACAAGATGGTTTGTGTTTCGTTTGACATAATAGATACCATTTCACTATTGCCTACCTTGCTTTGATTTTGCAGACTGCGGCTGGTGTTTTCTGGTATTTTAACTTTATTTCAGATGATGATTTGTTAAACTCTGCCATTTTCCTTCCATCATTTGCTTTTAATTTCTAATGTGGTGTTAGAGAAACATCACATTTTTTGCACAGAGCAGATGAGGGTGTTATGGACAGAGCCTCCTTTGATTTTGCCTGCCTTGCTTTGATTTTGCAGACTGTGGCTGGTGTTTTCTGGTATTTTAACTTTATTTCAGATGATGATTTGTTAAACTCTGACCTTATCCTTCCATTACTTGCTTTTAATTTCTAATGTGATGTTAGAGAAACATCTTACTCTACACAACAGGATTTAATTAGTTATCTGCTTGGATCCTCCAGTTACCAACTGAATGTAATCACATTTGTAGCTTTTGTGTTTTGCTGGGGAGGAAGTGAAACAGTTGTGCTTCTACTACAAAAATATTTACAGCACTTGTTGTAATATTTATCCTATGGTTGAAAGGCTGTCTAAGCTCATTAGTAGAAGAACTTGATAGATACACTCAAATACCCCTGAGGACTAGTAGGGAGAAGGACTGCCTCTTGCTTTGTGTTTTTTGGGGGCTGGAAGTTTATGATGTTTATGATCAACTGTGGCAAGTGTACGTATTTCCTCTTTGCCTCTGGATTCCTCTTGACATCTGCAGTGAATGTTGATTATATGCTTTATGCAGTGCTCATTACTGTAATGAATGCAAACTTCATCACTGTAAATTAGCACATACATAGCTCATATTGCCAGTTCATTTTTCATCAAATCAAGAGTAATATCTCCTTTTTCAAGATGTGGCACAAAATGTTCTCATGAGACTCAGATGTGTAATACTTGCAGTCTGAGTAGAGAATACTGATTACTCCCTAGACGGTGATATATCTTCCTGGGTTATCTAGGTAGCCCTTACACATCTTGAGCTGCCTAGTCTGTCAACTCAAGAAGTTTAAGGGAGATAGGAGGAGAGCAGATTTGGGGCTGAGACTCTAGGTCCCAACACAAACAGCACCTCCTGACTGCTTACCAAACAAAAGATGTATGAGATCCGTGAATGGACATGGCAGCCTTTTTCTTTCGCTTCTACTTTAGTTTTTATTGAAAATGTTGACTTCCCAATTAGTGATAGCAACTATAGTCTGAGCCAGACCTTGACTTCTTGATTTCACCAAAACAGTGCACTATAAACCAGTCTTACCTGAAGAACCTCACTGTGTTGTAGGAGTAAACCAGGCAGCAGCATTTGAATGCAATGCCTTGAAATAAGAAAACTTCAGCTGAGCACACACACCATCCAGAGTGATGCCATTAGGAAGTGTAGAATTTCAAAAGTGATTTAATAGATAGTTAATGTGCTCCAAGCCTTACCTCTACGCCACCTTCTCTTCACAGATGCCTGTTGTATTTTACTTATAGTTCGTTTTGGTGTGTGAAAGAGGAATCAAACAGGGGTGGCTGGCTGATTATCCTAGGGAAGCAGTGAACTGACTCCAGCCTTGTAGTTTGTGTAAGCTGAATGAGAGGATCTGTCCAGAACATCTTCATCTGCTTTGTGTAAATGCAAGTGCCAAAAAGCATCTGCCTACATGGTGCACTGAGTTCATTGTAGTCAGATTTTGATATTACCATGCAGCTTAAGCGCAAAGCTCTTCCCTTATATTTGTTGCAGCCTACCACAAAATCTGGTCTGAGCTGTGCATCAGGGCTGTGTATAATACCTGGGTCTGAGTTAAGACTAATATGCAGTAACCTGTTTTCTGATGTAGCTTAAAAAAAAAAAAAACTATTTAGAATTAAATTGCCTTTTTTTTCTCTCTCAAAAAGGAAAGATGGGTGGACCATCCTGAAATTTTCAATGAGAGGTTTTAAGAAAGCCTGTCAGGGTGAAAGTGTTTAGCAGCAGAGCTAGCTACTGTATTTTAGAGTCTCCTTGGGTGATTTCCAGTCTGTGATTCCTGGAAACTGCTTGATTGAGACAGGCCTCGTTGGGGTCTGGTTTAGGTTGGAATGCCTGTTGGGTAGGAGCAAAATGTGATGGATGTCATGTCAGGCATGAATTGCCTAACCTACAGAAACAGGCTTGAAAAACACTGGATGCCATTTTTGCCTTAGCTGAGACATATACATATATATGTAAATTCCTTTAGATATTAGAGAAGTAGAAATGAAAGTAAGTAGCCCTGAGGAGCACAGCAGTCTCCCTCCCTCTTTGGCTGTAGACAATGCAACTCTGAGGCTGCTGGTTGTCTGTTTGGCCCACGGAGTTGCTGTATGTCCTGGGAGTGAGTGCCAGTGTCATTGCACCATGTGCATCCCACCGTGGCCGCTGGCAAGTGGTGACCCCTTCACCCCGTCCGCTCCACCATTCCCATTAGGAATAGTTGGTGGAAGCAGGTGTGTACAGGCCATAAAGGAACTACAGAACCTTCTCCAAAAATCAGGATTCTCCCTTGACATGGCTAGCCCCAGCACTTATGCCTAGACTGCTGTGTTTTCACTTGTTTTGTTGTTGTTGTTTTAATTGATGTGATTGTGACTCATGTGAGTAGATCCATACGTTTCAAGTAATAAAACACATACATCTTCTCTCTCTTTGGTGACTCCTGAGCCAGTGATAGAGGGTGAGTGAAGATATTAGTCAGACTTGAAAGAAAAATTAATTTTGCCTTCAGCTATAGAATGAAAACATAAATTTTGTACGTGTATTTCTAACTATAAAATGGCATAATCTACCCAAATTGCCAAATAACTTCTTTTCTCCCCTCAAGAACCAGCAGCATGATGTAAATTGCATCAATCCCCTAATCTTTAAAACCTGTGAGGCTGTTTCACTGTTTCCTGATGAGGCTGCCACTCTCGCAGCGGCATCATGCCGTATCTCTGGGTGCAGTGGGGCTTTTCCTTTGGAGGCTGCGCATGGGCAGCCCCAAAACAGTGTTCAGGTCATGTACAGCTCTTTGGGGTGCCATGTGAGCCAGCTCTTGTGCAGGCAGAGTCGCTCGTGTCCCAAAACAAGTAGGCACTCCCAGGCCGCTGGTTGCACCCTGTCCTGCCCGTGGGTTCCCAGAAGCAGCAAGCACAGATTTTGCTGGACCAGCTCTCAGCAGGGTGCTGTGGGGTGCAGGGGCCGCTGCTCACGGCTCAGAGAGGGTGTTTTGGCCACTGGGAACACTGTGTGATCGCAGAGGGTCACAGTGTGCGGGAAAGATGGATGCGGCTCGAGGGGCTGGAAGTGGCCGTGCCTTTCCAGCAGTGGCTGCCTCAAAGAGGAGGGCTGGGTTAGGGGATTGTTTGGGATTTTTGCACTTAATTGAATTTTCCTGGGTTTCTCATCAGTCTGTGTATGCGGATGGATTTTCTTTATTTTTGGGTTTTTCGTTCCTTGAAATCATCCATACGGTTATTAACATTTCATCTTAATTGCTTTTTTTCTGGAAACATATATTTATCTAGGTTCCCGAGTCACTGAGAGGTACATTTTAGTGACTGTAGGGAAATTCTAGATTTTTTTTTTTTTGATAGTCTTTCTTTTTCTCCAGAGTTTAGAAAAGCATAGGAGGCGTCACAAAAACATTTGCTGCCACTAAAAATTCAGCCCAAGTTAGATGGCTATTGCATTTATTCTTCCTATTAGCTGTATCCTGGCATCAGAACTCAGTTGTGGTTGGATCCCTGATGCCTTTGGTTAAAAACTTGGCTTCGTTACTTATATTTTATGTATCTCACTTTGGTTTTATATGTAGCTGAGTTTTCATCTCCCATATCTCTGATGCCTCATATGTAATCTAATGGTGGAAACAACGTGGAGTACTTTGGTGATCAGGAAAGGTTAATTTTGTGTTTTGATTCTCTGTCTCATTTTGCGCTTGGTTTTTCGTCTGTGTTTCAGTACGACTCTGTGAGGCTGGCACGTGCTGCTGCCCTTCTCGCTCAGGCACGGGTTGTTCCCCGGGAGAGGAGGCTGCCCTGGGGTATGTGCTGAGCTGTGCCCGGCCTAGGGATGGAAATAACCCTGCACGGAAAAAGCTGCTATTGTTAGACACAAGCATATACAACGAGATGTAATACTGCACTGTATTTTGCATCAGCCAGCTAAGATGATCTATTTAGCGTCTTCACTCATGGACTCCAGTGAATTACCATTTGTTTTGGGAATCTTTTCCTCTCTTCTTTTTTGGCTGCTCTGAGCTTTTCTAAACCAGCCGTTGTGCTGTTTATCTGGGTGTTGTGTGAGGCCAGGCCCGCACTGGTGGCTCTCTGGGGCAGCACAGCCCCCAGGGAGGACACAGGTGCTACTGTAGTCACAGAAATGGACCCTGGTGCAAACCCACTGATGAAATGGTGACTTTGGGGAGCTGGTTTCTCCATTTGCAAGGCGGGAAGCGCAGCACCAGCTCTGCAGGGCTCTGTGAGCCCGGTGAATGCTCTCCTGCCTCTGATGGGGGCGGCTGCTGCTGCTCAGGGGTCTCTGTGCCAGCCCGTAGCACTCCCTGCTGTGGAGACATTTGTCTTCTACTCTATGTGTGAGTGTGCATGTCATAGGTCCTGAACATAGACAAAAGAGCAACTTTCTTCAGCAACGGACAGACCTATTGAAGTTTCTGTGGCAAATGCTAATTATTCCATTCCTAAAGGAATTGTAAGTGTAAAATAGAAGTAATTACTCAGCTGAAAAAGTGGAAATTAAGTACTTTCACCAAGGGAAGGAATGAGATTGATGGAGACTATTCTCTTTATACAGTCTCTTTCCAAACATTGATCTTACCCTGTCACTTACTGCAAAAGCAACAAACAGAGAGAGTTTTAATGTCTTTATTTACTATTTCCTTATCCTAAAAATGCCCCAAACAGGGGAGGCTTAAATAAAACATCTTTAAAGATCTTACTGTCGAGTTTTGTTATGATTTTCCCACTTTTTTCCATTTCCCTATGCTCTGGCAGTCGAGTGCTGTTCCTTGGATAAATGTAACTCAGGTAGCAAACACCCTCATTGTGAACGTTTTATGATTTGCGTTCTGGTTTTGGCAGGCTGAATAGCAATTTGTGTCTAGCTGGAACCATTGTGTTGCAGGATAGAAGTATTTTTCCACTTAAAAAAATCACCGGTTGTGGATGAGTTTATCATGGTCATTTTTAGAGATAAGGATAATTGCTCTCCAACTGAAGTAAATTACACCAAGTAAATATTTGCGAGCCAAGATCAGTGGATGTGAGAATGGCATTTATTGCATGTGAATCCTGATCAGGTAGGAGGTACTGGGAGGCTTTTGTGTAACTTTTAAGGATGTAGTTAAGGTTTCAAACATCCCATCTATTGCATGTTTCATGCGGATATTGAGGCTCATGAAGAAAGATGGCCTTGAATTTCCTAACTGAGAACAAACAGGAGGCAAGAGATCTATAAAACTGACCTGCAGTGAGGGTTTCCAAGGCTTTCTCTGAGCACACTGACCCTTCATCGCTCCTCCTGCCACCCTAAAATGCACTGGAGGTGGGAGAATTGTGTAGATGGTGCTTCAGAAACACAAACTGTTTGCAGTTACTTTGTATTTTTTGGTACCAGGTGAAGCATTCTTTCACATTTACTTGAATTACCTCAGGCTTAGTCCTGTGGTGTCTGCTTTATCCTTGTTCTCTCTGCAACAGGAAGAAATCTGCTTTGAGCCCTCAAACTGAGGAATAAAAATAAACCTCGGGAGAGTGGAGTGCAGAGAGAAAAAGCCTCTGGGCCAGTAAGTGTGATTCAGCATGCATTGCAGCCCCAGGTGACAGTGTGCAGTTTTCTCTTTGGTAGTTAGAGTTCCGCGTAAGATTATAGAGGAAGGTGTCATAAATGGGATACTTACAGAAAGAGGAGGACTAAAATATGAAAAAAACTAAGAAGCATTTTAAGAGAGAAACACAAAATAGATCTAGCTGTTCCACCGAAAATGGCATTCATACCTTACTAGTTAGCTGGATGCAGTTTAGGAGGAAAAAGAAAAAACGTTTCTTTCCTGATTAACATATACCACGTATGGTGTGTGAAGGCCTGATCCTCTCATGGCTTCTGAGGCGCAAGCTCTTCCTAGACCCCTTCCCTTGCTCACCCCAATGCCGGGACCCCAGTGCCCATGGCTTGCTCAGCTCTACTGGCCCAGCTGGCGGTGAAGCTGTGAGCGGCTTGTGCAGGGCCCTCTCTTGGGCCAGCTGGCACATTTGGGCTGCTGGGCCACCACCAACCGGCCCTGCTGATGGTGGACCTGTCATTTCAAGTTTGTGCTTGAGCGGAGCATTGCAGGATGAAGCATGGCTAGGTCTGCCCCTCTGCACCCAAGGTTTGGAAGGAAACCCGCCCAAGGTACAGTAGTCACCACAGTTGCATGTCTCTGTCTTTTTATTTGTCCTCCTTCCAATATCTAAGAGGCCAAGCAGGGGCTAAGGTTGGACAGCAAGATGAAGGGAACCGCTTGTGCTGGGATGGGCCCTCTTGGTGCTTTCCATTTTAACAATACCAGTAATTTTGAGTATGTGTGCGCTAAACACTGCTTGTGGCATGAATTTGTGAGCAAAGGGTGCAAGGGAAAACAAAGCCTGCCCCAACAACATGGAGGAGTATATTCAGGCTAATTATTTGCAGACTGTGAAATAAACAGTAGCCAAAGATGTCAAATTTCCAGGCACTGGACTGCCAGATGTGGCCTGGCTTTCTGTTTCCAAAGCTCTTCCTTGCAGTGGATGCAACGTTAGGCCTGTATGAAGTGCTTTGAATAGCCCCCTGTGAGGAATGTGAGCACACCTTGGGAGGGCTGGTCTGGGCTGCCAGCCTAGGCATGCAGGCAGCAGCTCAATTTGGAGTATCCAGACTTGCCCTACCCAGGAGCATACTTTTGGGGTCAGTGTTGATGTTGTGGTGTTTGTGTCTAGATGATGTCTCTGGACATGTTGCTGCATGACTGCTGCTTGCCTGTTTGTGTTTTGGGAACTGCTACGGGTCAGACCACTGCTGCTGGTGTTCCAGCTGGCTGGGCTTCAGCGTGCCTCTCAAAGCTGCAGGCTCTGAATTTGGAGCATTATTCTTTCTTTGCAAGAATCCCCCTGGTGACTCCAAGCCCTCCTCACTGCAGACCTTCTTCCATTCATCATGTGCATCTGCTTGCTAAAAGGGAGATATTAACCCAAGGTCATGAGCTCCTGGTTAGCAGTACTTTTGTATCTGGCTTTTCTGGTGATGTTTTGGTCCTTAACTCTATTGTAGAGTACTTTAAGTGGTAGCTATATATTGAACCAGGAGCTCATGATCTTTAGTTAGAGAAAATAGTTTAGAGGATCTTTTCTTAAAGATGTGAAGATCTGTGAAGTGGTGCAAGCACAAGCCTGGTATGCAGAATGCCAAGTTTCAGTGCCATGCTTTACTAAAAACTGCCTGCATAACCTGTGATAGGCAGATGTATGCAGATTTTTAAGAGCCTAAGCAACGCACAGAAATGCTCAGGTCTCAAGGTCTTTTCTTTTTAAACCCCAGTACCTGCCAATTTAGTAATTAGAGATGTTTGAGAAGGTGGCTCTCTGTCTTCCTGAGTTGCCCGTAAAATGAAGATAACAGTTCCTCACTTCAGTGTGATCTTACGGATAAGGCTATGAATCACTGGGAACTGTGGCAAGCAGGTACAATGTGCAGTACAAGGTGAGACAAACATCTGTGTTCCTTCAGATCTTACTAGTCTTGCCTTCGTTAAATACATTCTGAAGAGCAAGGTCTTTTTCCCAGCATCTGGTGCAATGATGTGGTGTAGTCAGATTTCCCATCCGCTGATAGTGCATTTTATACACTGAGTTCTTTTTGCTGCAGCACAAGGACTATTACTCATGCAGTTGGCTGGAAGAGTTTTTTATAAGGAAATTCATTGTGTTAAGTGTTGGCACCCAGGGGAGGTGCAGAGAATGTTTGAAGAAAAAGTGAAACAGGATGAAAGATTCACACCTGGCTGGGGAGTGTATGTCAGTGGTATCGGTGGCCCATCCTGCCCTGGAAGAGCTGGCACTGCCAGCCCAAAAGGCAATGTCTGCATGGGACAGGTTTTCCACAGTGACACTGAACACAGACAAGGTTTTCAGATATCCTTAACTTCATGTGATTTAGTTACCAAGATAGTTTAAGTCTTATATGTCGAAATAATAAATTCAACTGAAATTGAACACCTAACCTATATGGCATCAAAATGTTTTTGGAAACCCATCCCATGTACCTATTTTGTAGAGGTAAACATCATCATTTGTGAAAAGTTAGCTCCATCCGTGGTTTGCAACAAGAACATTTGATCTCAATTCTGAAATTAAAACATTGTGGAGACAAACTATGGAAATAAGATGGGAGTATTCTTGTACAAATTAATTAACCACTTGAAAAGACAAGGCTGTTGGGCTCACCAGGTTTCTCAAGGGGACTGCATTTGCTATTTTTTATAGTATGTATCTGAGAGGGGTTTTTTCTGTATGCATGTTTGATACTTCTTCAGAAAACAGAATTTAAATGAGACTTCTTTGCAGTAGTGTTTGTAGTATTCTCATCGATCACTGAGGAATTACAAATGACCCTGAGTATAGCTCCTTGTTAGAGAAAGGCAAATATAAGTAATAATTTCTGATCCAAATTTTGTGAGACAATAACCTTTTGAACAGTTTCAAATATGTAGGCCAAATAAACGTAGCTTTCTAGCATATGCTTACTCATGAAAGGATTTGTAATTTCATTACCCTGGGCCTCACAGCGAGCAGTATCTCTTACCTCTTAGGGATTCTTAGGTAACAAGCCAGCAGTAATTGGAATTTTATAAAGATACCTTTATGTGTGAGCAGATTTTATGTTTTATTGACTGTTCCTAGTCTCTGTGCTGTGCGTGAAATGACCAAATCTCTTCCAAAGCCACCAAAAGTCCTCAACCGTGGTCCCAAAGCACTGGTGGTGTTGGCAATAAGCCCAAGTCTGAGAGAGGGACGGGGGAAAAATTGTGTGCTATCTTTAGGACCAGCAAACCTCCACTGCCTGTTTTTCCCTCTTCTGCCTTTGCCTGGAGGGGCAGGAGGCCCCCCTGGAGCCCCTTGTGTTTGCTCTGACACTGCATGTGGAGTGGCTGTGACCCCACCAAGCACATTCTCGTGAATGAATTTGTAAGCAGTGACATTACAGAGCCTCTGGGTCTGCAATTATTCACTGCCTGGTGGAATTACTAGATTTTACTCCATCACTGGGAGGCACTGATGGTGATGGAGTACCTGATTAGGTGGCAGCAGTTGCTAGCGCAGGTGCTCTGGGGTGTTACAGGGAGGCAGCTGCTCCCTGCAGACAGCCTGGGGAGCGACGGGGGTCTCGGGCTAATGGGGGTGTGTGGGCAGCGTGCGGAGGCTACACGTGCATGGCTACCTTGCCTGCTCCTCTACAGCCTGGTCATGCTGCGTGCAGTTCTGGCTGCAACTTCATACCCCAAAAAAGAAACAATTTAGAAAAACACACAGAACAATAATTCCTTCGTCCTCGTTGCTGTGAGTGCTGGTTGCTTTTGTGAACCATTGGGATGCTGATTGCATTCAAAAGGGCTCAGAGTTGTTTGACCCTAGTTTTGAATTACCAAGTACTAAAATAAATGTTTATGGCTCCAACAACTCTGGGTTTAAAACCTTTTAATAGTGTAAACAGTTGCATGAAAGGGGAGGATTTACATCAGTAAGTTTTAAAAGATGTTATGAAAGTTGATGCTTTTGTGAACTGTTGGTCTGTGTATAGTATGCATCTTAAAAATAATGAAAATCATCCAATGAAACCTTGTGGCCTTACTGTTACCATTCATAGGGCAAGTTATTGCTTGCATCTCCAGTGACCTGTACCACACAAGTACCAGGTTTGTACAGAGTGCTGTACACCTTTCCAGCAAGGTTATTTGAACTGGGCACATGAGTATGTCTCAAGGATATGTGAAGTGCTTAGGATAAGCTTTATTTTGTATGAAATTTTATTTCAAGAATAAGAATTTGCATCTTCTCTCCTGTGTTAGCCATCTGTGCTGCACCTTTGCCTTCCTTGCTTTTTTTGGCTGTTGCTGGACCTCATTGTGGATTTTCCCCCTCCTTCTTTGCTGTGTGTCTTCTCCTTCTCTTTCCCATAGGCCTGGAGGAGCCAACTTTTCTGGCTTTACAATTAAGGAAATGTGTCTTCTCCTGAAGTCAGCACTCTGGGGCATGCTGATAGCTGCAGGTTGGAGATGGAGCGGCAGCCCCTGACTGCTGCAGTGGCTGTGGGTGGCTGCAGCCCAGCACGGGGACTTTGCAGCCCAACACAGGGTCTTTGTGGCCCAGCAAAGAGACTTTTCAGCCAGGTGTCAACCACCAGGCATTGGAGACCAGTACAGGAGCACTTCTGGAAGAGCTGCAGGAAAGAAATGGAGGAAGACATGCCTCCAGTGGTTGTAGGGAAGTCAACAAGTTACCAAAACCAAATAATAAAAAGGCAAGTAAGTGCTCAGTACAGGATCATCAGGGAGGACTGTCGAAAAGGGACAGAAAAGTACCAGATGGGAAAAAATGACATTTGCCACGGATATCTACATAGTCTAAGAAACTTTAAGCCAATTTTACACAATACATTCTGGTCTTACTGTGTCACTGAGGTGCTTTTGGTGTATTTTTTTAGTAGGAAGGTCAATAGCACTGTGTGAGGGCTACAGTCTGGCACTGAGCTGTAATAGCACTCACCTCCTCCTTACGTTCATTGGGAGCAACAACATCAGCTGTGTTTGGAGCAGGGGAGCTGGAGTTTGACTGGAGCTGGCTCACATGCAGGGAACAGAATTGAGAAGAAAATGAATGAGCTCTTGCAACAAGAACATCTGGCTATACTTCAGTTTCCTTTTCTTCTCACCTCTCACTATTTATATGTTAGTTTCTGTCTGAGTTTTGAAAGACATTGTATGTGCTACTTACTGGAATAATTTTCTGAGCACAAGTTAAATTGATTAATATTATAGAGTTGTACATCTTGTATGAAGCGAAGCATCAAGAGTGCTTCTTGTATTCGTATTCTGATTGAGGCATCCTACAGGGACTTGGGAAACAATTATATTCTGCTGTCAGTGGTTTGTAAAATAGAATTTATTATACTTAATACCAAACCTACTGTGTGCCGATAGCACATGGCACACGCAAGCGAAATTCCAGAAACACAAACCTTGCTTTGGTGGGGAACAGAATTTCCTGAAAAGCAAACCCTGAAATGAAAAGCATGTCATCTTCTCCAGCTGGCTTAGCAGGGACAGCGGTTGGGAGGACAGGTTTTGCAGAAGACTCATGTTCAAACTTGTCTAGTTTGTCATTAAAAAGTAAATTTCATTTATGAAAACATATCTTTTTAATGAAAATGGAACTTACTGTATATAATGGTCATTTCCATTTCCTCTTTCCATGAGGTTAAAGAGCTCTTTTGCATTGAACGAGCAGAATGGGAAACTTCAGCTATATTAATGGTGTTTAAGGAGTCTTTCTTTTTTTTTTTTAATAATGATTCTGAGAAATCACTAGGAGGAGGTCTTTTAGATAAGCGTATTAGGTCAATCCATTATCTGCTTGGTGGCATGGAAAACCTTACACACACCCACCAACTCTGCCAAATGCTGTCAGTATCTGGCTATCAAGCTTTCAGTTGATGGCTATTTCTCTCTACTGCTCAAGTAGACCCAGTTGTAATTCTTCAGCTACCTCTATAAAACATCTTGTTTATAGCCTATAAGCAGCTGAAGATTAGTATAGTTCTCCCTCTTATCCAAGAATTCTTCCTCTGCAATGTGCATTAATTTTCCTTGTGTTGGAATAGCCTTGCATGAAACTACTAGTAGTTTTCATTTCCAGATTCAAAACTACAGTGTTCTAGCCAAATGATTTTGTAAGAGATTTACTCTGAGGAACTGTTTTCATTGAAGATAACATACACTTAAGTAATGTCTCGTGTATTAATGATAAAATGTGTACTTTTACTGGTTCTGGATCAAAGTTGATAAGCATTGTCTTAACTCATGGCATTGAAATCAAAAGAAAAGTATGGTAAAGATCAGTGATGACTAGGTTTTACATTAGAAAGTTACATAAATGTTCAGTTTCAGTCAGCTTGGATTGACTGTGATCACAAGCAAATTGTGGTTCTGCTTGTATCTTCAAGTGAGGTGGAAGATAAATCTGGAATCTTTCCAAAATCTTGTGCACTGGTCTCAGAAGTTTGGGCTGTTGCATTAAACTAATGAATGTGCTTTACGTATGTTCTCGAAAGGGGGACTTTTGCCTCGCTCGGCCTGTGGCCATGGGAAGCAATTTTCCTGGCAGTGTCTGCACTCTTTCACCTTTGTACTTGGCCCTGGGCACAAGAGGAGCGGATTTATACTGTCGCATGACCAAGAATGCATTGTGGGACAGACAGGGACTCTCGCTGCCTTGGCATTAGTTGAAAACTAACCAGTTAAGATGAAAAAAAGAGTTATACTACTGGTTTTCTTATTCTTTATGAATTCTTTATGAATTTAACCAACCAGCTCCAAAAAGGAGGTTTTGGAGTCAAGCAGTTACGTTTGTTTTTCAGTGTGAATAATTTGGTATGCTGAAAAATTCTGGCATGTGGCAGAAAGGCCAGCTTAGGCTTACTATTTATGTTCACGCTCCTGTACTAAGGTTAAGTGAGTTTAACACTTTGAGGCTCAAACTAAGCATCCTTTCAGTCCCGAGTCCCCATTCTCACTTCGGTGAGTGCTGACCTTGCAGAATGCCAGGGCAGTCTGGCAGAGCAAGCGGCTCATGTTAAGGGAGCGTTGGTGACTTCAAAGGTGGAATGCTTCATCAGCACTGCTGTTTGTCTGTAGTCCTTTAAACTATAGGATCTGACCTTTATTAGGTAATATTAAAGTCCCATTTTGGTATGGTGAACAGCTTTACACAGTCTTGAAATCGGACCCTGATATTTCAGAGAGATTGCTCACTGTTATGCAGCTTTTAAATGGAGTCAGTAAGATATCTTCAAAAAAGACTTTGAAGGTCAAATCCTGTCCTGTCAATGCCACATTAACCCCACTAGTTCCAGTAAGGTATACACTCATTTTAGCCCTGTTGCTTCCTCCTGTATTAATATAAAATGGTAAAGGGCAACTGTTAAGCATTAGAAATTCTAAAAATTAAATGCTCTCTTTAAGAAAGAATTCCTTACATCTCACATGAACATACAACAGTTGGTCTCACTTCACAAGGCTTTCTTTGCAGTCACAAAAAAACTTGTTTGTCTGTTATACTTTTTGGTCAGGCGCAAATTCCTCTCCTAGATCTTACAGTTAATTTATAGTAAACAAATACCTCATAAAACATACAATCATTATACAAATACAGTATTATAGCCATTTGTCTTTTTGTTTGTAAATTCCACAAATTGAATGTCTGGGTAATGGATGTTTATGGAGATGCAGTCGATAGCACTGACTGAGCCCACCGCACGACACGGTGCTGAGGGTTATGAATGAGCCCCTCTTCCCGTGACTGGGAGGAAAGGGCTTGATGCCTACTGATCCAGCATCACGAACCATGTTCCTTTAGAAAAAAAAAAACTGGTGTTGATAGATGAATACGCTTGCCCCATCCATGCTGGTTTAATAGAGCTGAAGTTTGCACTGCTGTGTTTCAAATCTGTCCCAGAAAAGTCCAGAGTCCCCCAGGGAGTTAATCATGCACCTGACCACAAGTATCGGGATTATGGTCTGTTTTGTAAATGAATATAGCTCTGTCTTTCAGGTATTAGAGACCAATTAATTATTTTGCTAGTCTATAAACTCAGAGTAACTGCATAGTAATCTTAGAAATGTTAGTATGAGAATCGTCCTTGTGTATTGCTTTCATACTGTGGTTCTTGGAGCAAGTCTTGGCTTACTTTGGTGCAGTTGCAACACTGGTAGGTCCTGGTACTAGTGAAAAATCTTCACAGCACTTTCATATTTTATATTCTTTAATGGCAAGAAACAAAAATATATAAATGCTGCAAGATTAAAGAATAAATCTGTTTCCTGGAAGGCCAGAGGACCACAGTGCTGAAATGGTGATTGATTCCAGTCTCAAAGATGAACTAGAGAGGTGTTCTAAAGCTGACTTGTTTGTTTTGGCTGGCTGTTTGCTGCCACCTTGCTGAGATTTTTCTTTTGCTGCTTGAATCTGCTCCAGACTCTTCAGAACCTGAAAATCACCAAGGCTGATGACAAATAAGAAGGAGCAAGTGTTGGTGCAACATAAGAAGAATGCAAGTTAGCAATGGGTGTTAAGAGGACCAACATTTCTGGTGTCATAGCCCGTGGCACGCTCAGTACTGTGGGTGTGCGTTGCCCTATCTGTGCATTCTCCCAAGAATGGAAAGCAGATTGTCTGCTTTCATAACCTGTCTCCTTCTCTCTGCTGCTCTGGTAGCACTAGTGGTACAGCGCGGGTTTGTTCAGCAGTGCCTCTCATGGGACTGAAAAGGTAAAGTTCAGGCTTTATCTATGCCCTGTCTCAATCTAATTAGGAGAAGACGTTACATGTGGGCTCCTGTTGACCAGTTTCAGGGCTTGTCTGTGCATGCAGCTGGTGGAGAGTTAAGGAGACTGCTGTACGTGCATGCATAGATGTGCAGGCTGAGCTATAGTATAGAATTTAAAGTTGGTGTTCATTACAGAAGTTACCCACAGAGAGCATGAAGGATGAATGCCTTAATACAGCCAACACTGGTTACAGATTGTGTTTGACTGTCATGTATCAAATGCCTTAAAAGAGGTGCAAAGTAACTTCCAGCTGTGTGGTAAGACTGGAAAATGCCTTTATCTTGTTTGCCCTCTCCTTTTCTTATTCCCTGGTAGTAAGACTTGGTTCCTAACTTTCAAACTGCAGAGCAACTTTTAACTACTTGTGTATGCTTAAAAAAACCACCTCAGTCTGGCACTAAAATACTTCCTAACGTGTTCTCTGAATCAGTCTGTCAAGCAGGGGAGAGTTCAGCTCTGCAGTAGTGATGGCCATTGCTACAATTTATGTCATTGAAAATAGAAGTTTTGTAAGCAGGAGTTTATAAGTGGCAAAACTACTCCACAGGTTTGCATGGTGCTGTAGGAATGCTTGCTAGCTCAATGTAATGACTTAGCATATAGACAGATGGAGACTTAATTCACGTCCCTTAAAAGCGTAGCACTGCAGAGAGCCCCATGGGTTTGGTAGCTTGAGGTCAAGTAGTGCCAAGGTATCTTTACTGAAACAGGGAGCCTTTGCTTGGGTAACTGTGTTGAGCCCCAAGGCTCAGAAAATCCTCAAAGTAATGCAAAGTAGGTGCTGGTTTGCAAAACCAACACAACACAGCAAATGCATTTCTAACTGTAGGTTGATAAGAATATGTAAACAGACTTCACCTGGGTTCACATTTAACTGCAACATTTCTCGCAGCTCAGACTTGCCTGGCTTTTTCTTCCATAACTGCCAGTTATGCAAATTGACTAATTTGACAAATTTCTGCCTTTTGTAGCAAGTCATGTTGAGAACAAGGAAGAGTGAACATCTAATATGTGGTCAAGTCGCTCGTCAAGGATTGTCCCATGTATGCTTGTAAAGGAGACTGATAAACACTTTCCAGCACGGAAATGTATATCTTGGACATCACCTACAAAATTAAGGAAGGAGTGCCAAATCCTACAACATGTTTCAAATAATCTGATATTTGATTTTATTTGTAAAGTTCCATCTCCTGTAGTCATAAGGCTACCCAAAAACATTACCTTTCATTTAAAAGATTAAAAAAAAAAAAGAGCCACACAGTCTTCCTTAAAAAAATACCCTAAATCTCAAGTGTTTAAAAACAAGCAGAACTCACTCCACCTTGTAAATAGATAGTGAATTAAAAGAATTCAAACGTGTATGTGTTTCTGCTCAGCCCCTGTCACAGTCCTGCCCCAACCATCGTGCTCTGTGGGGTGTGGTGTGGTGACAGGCCCAGTGGTGGGGTGGCCGTGAGCCTGGGGAGAGCCGTCTTTCCAAACATCTCTCCTTGCGTGCATCTTGAGCACCTTCATCAGAAAGTCACTGCAGCAAGGAGGAACCAAAGAGGAGCCAGTCAGATTCAGAGTATGAGAGCCAAATTAAGGCATTTCTCTTGTTCAGACCCACAGAAATCACTAAAGAGAGAAAATGGAGCCTTGCTGGAATTTTCAGCAGGGGAGGGGAGATTAGCAGACAGGTATGTCCTACTTTGTTGCACGATCTGAGCTGTTAGAGGAGTGGGTGGTGGGGTGGGCTTGGTATTTTTTCTATTTTACTTTCAACCTGGAGGCGGCTAAATATGAATGGTTTAAAATAGTATCATAGTTGCCATAGATACTTGTCTAAATTGAAAATAGAGGTCTGGACCAAGCTTTTAGTCTGTCCGCCAAAGCAAAACTTGGACCTGAGTGATGAAACCTGAGTGGGTTTGAGAAGTCATGCCGAAGCTTGCGTTGCCACAGTCAGTGATTCAGCCACGCTGCAGAGGATGCGGATGTGTTTGACGTCACTCAGCAGCTCCAGCAAGGGTTCACATGGGCCTGGAGACTCTGGGAAGGGAAAAATCCTTCATGCTTCAAACATTTTCCTCCTTCTTTTTGCCCCAGGAGGTCTGTAGAACTCGGAAAAATGCCATGGAATGCTGCTTTCCTGGGACTGGGTTTTTTATTTTTCAAATGTTACTGTGCAACAAAGCAGCAGCAAATTTAAAGTAGTTCAGCTGGATAAAAGCATCCTATTAAGGTAAATTCCGTTTATTTGTCCCAGGAATGCGTGGCAAATGTGTGTCTAATTACAGATAAGGCAACTAAGCCTTTCATCTTCTTTCAGTGAAAAACAATCTGCAAATAAAGTGGAAAATGTTTGGTGAAATGTATGAAAGTCTTTTCAAGGATTTGGTTATCACAGATGAGTCCCACTGAAGGGAATGGGAAGCGTTTCGCCCTATCCCTCTGCTTTGTGGGTGGCATTGGATTTATCAGGACAATCGTGGCTAACACTGGAAATCCCTCACTTTGAGGAAAACATCTATGGTTCTGCCTTTGGAGATTTCTCATTTCATCTCTCCTCCTTTAGACGGGGAGTGCAAATCAGTACCAATCCAGTGAAGATGATGAAGATACACAGAACACATCAGTTGAGGCTGGCCTGAAAAGTGCATACTTAACATTGTGTCATATTTCCTCTCCAATTTCTTCCTCAGTAGGTGGTAGAGAATTGGTGCTTAATTACTTGCAGGCTGGGGACAACAACCAGCCGCCTTACACTGTTTACATTTCTGAATAAGGCTGGAGCTGAATGTTCTTTCTGGTTCAGTCTTTCTCAAAAACTATGGAAGACTTTATAGTGCTTGTTTATCTTTTATACCATATACTGGGATAAATGTTTGTTCCCAAAGAGCTTTTATCTATTAAAAAACCCCACCATTCATCCACGTCTATATCACATTATGTATGATAAATCCGATTTATACCACTCAGCTTCCCAGCTTGTGAAAAGGCACAGTCTGTCATTCGAGAGGCTTGTGCAATTGTGGGAGTTCATAACTGAGCCGAAAATCAGATCCAAGTCTTAAAGGTGGAGCTGGAGTTCTAGACTTGCTTGGATACAAGGAATTACATCTAGCAAACATCACTTGAATAAAACATTAATTTCCCATTAAAAAACATTATGTTGCTCTGATAATTGTTCCTGTTTTGAGTAATCCTCATTTCCTGCATATCTCTGGTGACTCATCACAGCAGAGTTTGCATCCATTCTGCTTTGCAGATGCTCTCAAGCTGTCTATTCTGATCTGACTCAGCTTCTTTATCATCAGTATCTTCTCTCATTGCTATTGTGCTGTGAAAATGTATGTGTCACTAAGGGCTTCATTCTCCTTCCAGCTTAAAAATCACTGGCACTGCTGGCTACGCTTTTGAATTTAACTCAAGTTTTAGGAAAGTTTTAGGTTAAAAATTCATATTTCATATTTTCAGGTTGCCTCAAGTCTTGAATCTGCAGCTGAGAAGCCCAGATTGCAAAAACGTATGCCTCTGAGTCTTTATCTCTATCTGTAATGGGAACAAATCTTCCTTTCTTTTAGATTTTCAGTGGGTAGTTTGCCAGTATGATGAATTCCCAGTGTGATCTGTGCATCCTATAGCTTCAATTAAACTTTACTTCAAGGAGTTAAAAGAGATGGGTGGTGCATGGGTCTGTATGGAGTTCTGTGCATGTCAGCTATCATCTTTCTTACAAGGTTTGAGATTCTGTTACTGAACTTTATAGGTAAATACAAAATTTTAAGAAAGCTAAATGGTGGTTGGTGTACTAAGCAACACAACCACAGAATTCAAAGAAATCCTTGTCGACTATATAGCTTAGAGGGCTACAGTACTCCGAAGTGTTATATGCCTCCACACAGTATGTTCTAGCACATTTAAATTTGGAGCCCTCAGAGCTGCGGTACAGCTGCCGGCAAGTCTTGTGTGTTGGTTGTGTTGCTAGTGTGACATGTTTGTCAGCTTTGGGGTGTACAGCAAAGCCTTCTAAGCCTCTCACTTTGCAATTTGGGCTAAAGGGGTGGAGGGTACAGGTGTCAGAAGGGTATCCCTCCTGCTAGAACTACCTGCCTGTAAATACGAGTCTAAGACTTACCTCTGCTGTCAGTTTAAGGCTACAAGACATTTTTGATCCTGAAGCGACACCAAAAGTTTCTGCCAGGAGTCCTGTGGGTGATGGGGATGTGTGCGAGGAGGAAGTTAAAGCCTCTTGCACAAGTCAGTCTTTTCTTCTTCTCTCGGTATTTCCCCTGTGCGTTGGTCTGGGTTGCTTGTCAGGAGGTTCATTGTCCAACTCGTTAGTAGCATTGAGCCGTGCAGGTAAGCTTTCTTCTCCTTTTTTAAGTCATCCTCATCCTCCTGTGAGCAAAGTGGAGTCTGCTGTTTTATATACAGCACATTGCAGTGAATAAATAATTTGTTATTCTTTTCTAGGGCTTTCATTACTTAAGCGCTCTGAATTGGCACTCCCATTGTACTACTTGGAGTTATCCCTTTGTCACTTGTACTGCAAGATGTACATCTGATTCATGATAGCAGAGCATCTTACTTTTAATTGACTTTTCCACTCTCTGTATTGTTCTTCGGTCATATTTGGGTAAAGGTTTTCTTTCCATACTGAAAACAGGTTCCAGTGTTAGAAGTTGCACACTGACACTAGCTTTCACTCGATGAATGATGATAGAGAGAGGAGTTTTGGGATAGTGCCATGCTTCATACGGTTCTTTAGATATATCTGTCATTTGAGGTGGTTACCTCAGCTGTCAGTTTGTTAAGATTATGTAAAGTTTTTAAATTATCTGCTCTCTGTATGGCCAAAAAATGATTCAGTCCTCTTGCGTATTGTATTGCCTCAAGCTCTTGGTATTTATTACGCATACAATCAAGAAATTAAGAGTTTGAGTCTCACAAAGATTTATTTAGTAGCACTGAGTAGCTATCTGTTTGCTAGTAATTTCGTTCAACAGAATGAGAAATTTATTTTTGAATTGTCTTTTAATGAGCAGATAAGCAGGTTTCTCTATCGCCCTAAAACTTCAGGTTGTCACTTCAGGGCTGTGTTTTTACAAATGGGAATTGTTATCTCTCCCATAGGTAGCAGTCTGTCATGGTAGTTTCTGTTGGTTTTAATGGAGCTTGATTTTAAATACCGCTGTTAGCTAAGAGAAGAATAAGAAACTTTCTCTTTTACTTTAGAGATACTTCTTTTACTGTATATTTGATACTTGATGGAACTGGTACAGCCAGAATGAAGCCCTAAATGATTCCCAGCTCTATGAATACATTATTTTTGTCATTCTTTTTGCCTTTTGCAGAAACAGTCACGTAAGAAAATTTAAGAGTATCTTCATTTTTGAAGGAGTTGCATTTATCATAATGATTTTGAACTTGTTCTTCACTGGACCTGTACTTATGACCTGAGCGGCAGAGTCTGTGGTCCAAGAAAGCCTCTCTCACAGCAGAGCTCCAGTGCAGTGCAAATCTACCTGGTCCTGCAGCATCACCAGTGAAATGTCACCCTGTGGTGATCAAAAAGAGCACTTAAAGTTGTGTCGAGAGAAATATGACATAAGTAAATATGGTGCTGCTTTGCTAAGTGACAACGCAAGTTTTGTGGCTGCACCACATCTGTGCCCAAGTAAAGATGGGTTCACACAGGGCAGGCCTCGGATGTGCAGTGGTGACTCTGCCCTGGGCTTCTTCCGGCCTGAGAGAGGTTTGATACAGAATCCTCCCGCTGGGAGGAGAGGATGGCTTGTGACATTGTAATACCTGCTTTTGGGAGGGCCAAGGCAGGCACAGGTACCTCCTGTATGAGAAGGTTTTCTGCGACTGAAAGAATGAGCAACATGGTGTATCTGTGTGGAAAATAAAAATAGTTTTAGTTAACTTTGCCACTGCAAATTCTCAGATATTTGTAAAAAGACACAGAATAGTAAGTAAAGTGTTGGGGGAGTTTTGGTGACTATCCTTACCCATTTTTAAGGAAGTCAGAAAGAAACTTAGTAGTACATGTAGTTCTTTTTGTTGGCTTCTTGCCAGGGCATCGCTTTTTTTGACCTTTGTCCTTCGGTTTACTCCAGTTATGGCTTATTTACAAATGTAATCCTTGCCAATGTCATTCAAAAGCCACGTACTATGAGACAAGGCAGATCTTCGTTTGTCACAATGTCAGATTAAGCTGTAGAAAGTGTTATCCTCTGGATCTAATAGGACATATGGCTGGCCTCTTTATTTTCTTTTTTTTTTTTTTTTTTTTTTTTTTTTNTTTTTTTTGTCTGCTGAAATAAACTTGTGGAAGTAAATCATAACTAACGTAATGCTCATACCTGTGAGCTGGGGCTAGTTGAGCCAAGCCGCCTGGGGGGAGGCAGGAATGCGTTACACAGTTGTAGTAAATCAAGCGAACAACGCACATGGTTTGCATGAACCCCCCAGCGTCAGCAGAGCTGCGGATTGTTCGCAAAGGATAACTTTAGCCTAGAGAGGCTCATCTGTTGGATCCTCCCCTGCATGAAGGAGGAACGTGGGCTGCTCTAGAGCAGAGCCAGCCAATGGCCCCGGAGTCCCCCGCAGCCCTGGGCTGGCGCAGGGCTCTGCCACTGGGACTGCAACCAAGCACCAGCCCCAGGGGTCCTGGCCCCCAGGAGCGGCGCACAGGGCTCCATTCGGTGCTGGAGGGTCATTGCAGGACCCGGGTGTGCCAGTCCATCCATCCAGCTCGAGGGAATTTGCTGGCACCTCCTCTGCAGGAGCCATGCCTGCAGCGTCCCCTCCCTTTGTCTTGGCAGCTGATGTGACTTGGCACCTGCAAAGGCTTTTGGCGCGAGAATTGGCAACCTTCGCTTGAGAGAGTGACGTGGAGCAGGCATTCAATTTAAATGTTTTGCCTTGTTGTCTGGAGGAGTCTGTCCCTCCCTGCTGTTGTCAGGAGCCCAGGGGACATTAGCCCCACCACCTCTTTATCTTTTGTCATTATCCCTGTACCCTAGTTTTCTCAAATCCTGCCAGTTACAAAAAGGAAATGAATGTATTTTTTCATAAAGCATGAAAAATTACATAATCTTTTCTTTCATGGGGGAAGAAGGATTGGGAGGGGGATTTGTATAGCACCAGCTCTCCTAAGTGAAGATTACTGCTATTAATGGAAAACTACGTTGATAAGATGGTTATAAAATATATAGATAAAAATTGCATGCTAGCTTGGATCCTACTTTAAAAAAATCATTCTGTAAAGGTGATGTGTGATGGACCCATTTGTTTATCTGAGGTGACAAAGGAAGGAAAAAGTAATCTGAGCAAGAGATCTCTATGAAATGGAGATGACCTCAGCCATGCTGTACATAACTTTATAGATGGGAGCAATGCCTCATGCTAGCAGCCAAAACAGTTCTGAAGGCGTTGAGAAGATTTTCAAGACATGCATAAAGAGAGATTATTGTGAGTTAGACTGCGGGGATTTAAATTTATGGCCATGTTGCAGGGAAAGTATCCTCAGCTTCAAGTCATCCTAATTATTATCAGGTCAGTCTGTCCTCAGAATTTAAAGTAATAAAATAGTTGCTAAAAAAGTAGGTGCATCGCAATGGGGAAAAATCATGAGAGGCTGAGCATTTGTAGAGCTGTGATTGTAGTTATAATCAATAATCATTTTTTAATTGCTGATTGTAGGTACACCTTTGTAAAATTTCAGATCGCTTGCATTCTTCCAACAGAGTTGGTAATGGATGGTGCTGGACACATAGTTCGTAAGTTCAACTTGTAACTTGTTTTCTTACACTGGACTGGGTTGTGAAAATATTACATCAAGAGTTAAAAATGTTGAGTCTTTCTTTTTAGCAAATATTACTGGATGTCAAGCAAACATATCAAATTTAATTGACTTTTTAAATATATGAAGTGTTTTGGAACTATTCCATGGAAATAGCGTTTAGAAAGCCTTACCTGTTGGTACTGTTTCTGTTCAAGTTCTCTATGTTGCTGGCAGAGAACTGGGCAATTTGGGCTCTCGCTGGTCTTGAGGTGATTTTGTTTGAAGCCAGATGTTGACTCTTGGGAATTAATGTAACCTTCTGTGTTTAAATGCCAATGTATTTTCCTCATTTGTTGTTTTTTACGTGCCAACCCCGCTGTACAGATGTTTGTAAAATAACTTTTTTTTATCACTGATTCCTAGTGACAATTCATGTCATTAAACTTTTTGTGTCACAGAAGTAAATTGGCATAAAGCCTTGGAAAGCTGGAAGTAGCCAAACAATTTCCCCACTCCTAGGAAATTAAGCAACTATAATATGGGAAAATTTGTAGAGAGGAAGAGAATGTGGAAAGCAAAATGAAGTCTTCTTTCACTTCTTTCAGTATTCACTATTACTTCCTCACTAAATAACTTTAATCCACAAATCAAGTGCATAGAGTTGTGCTAATCATTAGTCTAACAGATGATGGTGTGGAAAAGTAATTAGCCTTAAATAACAAATTGTTACGCTACACCAGGCAGTTTTGCTTTATATTTCATACGCTGTAAATGTAAGTCATCTTAATATCACTATGAATTCACAAAACTGTTAACTCAGGTTTCCACGTTCTCTCAAGTTCTTGAAATATTACTCATTCATTTATAGTGCTAGTCAATTCACATGCAGACACTGCAGATTAAAAGTCGTATAAAAGTCAATGAACCACTGCACAGGAATAAAATCTTTTCCAATTGCACCAATTCAGTGAAAGTATCATATTACTTTGATTTCATCCGTTGGCTTGAGGTGGTTGCAAACAGGAATTGTGCAGTGGAGTGGTGCAGCGCAGACACAGCATGGGCTGGTGCTGCCAACAGTATAATGGATCTCCTCAGACCTTTACTACCCGCTGAACACGAGCTTGGGGGCTAATAGCACTTTTAAAAGCTCTTTGAATACACTGAGCACTGGGAGTCCTGACTGAATTCAGCAGCGTTGCTGAATCAGAGAGCGCACTTGCAAAAAAGTTTAAGACTGATAAAGGGCATGGTGAAACACGTGTACCATAGGAGTAGTGACCAGTAACTGTAGCATCAGTAATCACAGGCATGCTGGATCATTGTTTTGTGTCCTAACATGGAGGGAAAGGGATAGGTTTTTTTATGTTAGAGAGTTTCCAAAAAGATGTGGGAAAAGAGATAGCATTTGGGGAGAGAGAAGGAAAATGTCTTATTGTCAAGAAAATGCACCAAGAAAAACAGGTGTAATGGGTGCAGGTAGGGAAGGGAGAAGACTAAGACACTCAGACAAAAAACAGTAGTGAAACAGAGAAACTGTCCAGGGTAAGAGCTACGGGAAGCCAGCTGGACACAGATGACATTGCTTAGCATTGTAGGGGGCTGTCACTGCGATAGTTACTACTGTCTGCCCCGGCAGCTGGGTTACGGGTGCTTTTATCAATATGGTACAGTGTCACACGAGCAGCAGAGTCAGGTCATGGTCACAGCTGCATGCACAGCACTGCCTTTGCCCAGTGTAATTTGAGTGAGACAAGAAGATTAAAGAGAGTGGTCCTAACCTGAAACATGGGGATGGTACTCTCCTGGTGGTGAAAGCTGAATATTCATATTTTATATGAAAGTTTTTGTAACAAATTGCCTAGAAAGCTCGTGATCCCAAGAGGTTTTATGTTGTCTTTTGCCAGATAGCCAATTTTTCATTATAATGTGGTTGCAGTGCATTTAACTTGAATTTAAAAACAAACAACTCCTCCCTAAAAGCAGCCTTGCCAATAAACTCTATTGGTGGTCCTAACCCTCCCCGAAGAGAGCATGGCTCAGAGCGGGTGCTTACCCAGCAGCTTCAGAGCTCCCTCTGGCATGGCAGCTTTAACCGTTAATTGTCATTAACTGCTATTGCAGAAAAGCGTTCTCCCATGCCCCTGTACTGAACATCAGAGTTGTAGGGGCAGTGTTAGGCCTCAGAAAGCTTTCTGTCTTGTCTGCAGAAAGGACTGGAAAATTCTTCAAAGCAAAATGCATCTTAGGTACCTGCAGCTTGGGCTAATTGGGTTGGTAACTGTCCAGAGCACGCCTGTGTTGGAAGCAGGTACATTTTTCTTCAAATTTTTGTAAGGACTCCCATATCTGATGTGATAAGCATTTCTAGTTTTCATTTTGGTTTGCAAACACTGAAAATATGTGCCAATACTCTGCTACAGTCATATATACCCCATCTTCCCTCCACCCCTCTTCCTTTTCATTGCAGGTTTATAGAGAGTGGCAAAGCTGCACCAGAAGTCAGATTTTGACTCCCTGTTTCCAGCCGTATGGTAGAGGGGAACAATTGTTCACTTCTCACCCCTGCGTGGTGGCCCTTGTCCTATGTGAAAGCTGATGTCTCGCGGTGATTAGGAAACAGCTGGCAGTTAACAAAGAGTGTTTGTTGACTGGGAGAAGCAGCAAGTTCAAAGTTTAACCTCTCCCTTGACTAAGAAAGATGCATTCCTTCCTGGGGGAGGGGTTTGGCTGGTACCCGGCCACTGCCAAGAACGTGCTGTACCGTTCCATGTTGTCCCGCACGTTTCTCCCTTTCTCCTTCCCACTGAGGTCTAGATCAGTTTATCGGTGATGGGGGCAATGGAGAGTGGAAAGCAGAGCAGCAGCTTCTAAACCGTGTAGAAATGCAGCTAGTGCTAAGCACAGAAACTCTCATCACGTAGGTGTCATCAGAAAGCACGTTATTTGGGAGTTCTTGTGTGCGTTATGTCATGTTTCATCTATGAAGTCTTAAAATGTTGAGTTTTAGCACTGTAAGAGAGAGAATTTCCCCTTGCGTGAGTTAGTCAGGTATTGAGGTTACTGAGTTACTGGGTTTAAATGTGACCGGAAGCCTGGCAGAGGTAAGGAGCATCCTGCCCACAGGAATTTGCCTCCTTTCCTGCCTATAAGATCCCATTTGGGACATGTGGGATGTGCTGCTTGGTTCCTCAGAGGCCTTTCTCAGGAAGAGAAGGTTTTTTGGGTGTTAACAGGAAGAAGTTGCATCTGATGAGGAAAATGGGGGGAAGAAAACGGGGGGATACCACTGGCTCTTTACTGAGATCTATGGGGTTGCCTGTGGATGCTCCCTAGTGTTGTATTTTGCTTTTAAAGATCCATTTCACATCCATTTGAGATTGCAGGTACTGCATAGAAAGGTGTAATTAGCACATCCGAATAAAACCAAATTTGATCTCAGCTGGAGGTAATTTTAAAAGTGCTGGAGAGACCAAATATTCTGCATAGAGTCGTGCTTCTGTGCAACAGCTTATAAAAGACCTGTTTTGTGCTGATTTACCTTTGTGTACATAAATAACAAAATAAGTTAGATAAATCACCTACCCAATTAAAAATTTACATTACAGTCCCTTTTACAGAATGATGTCAGTGTTTATAAGTAGTACAGTCAATCAGTGTGCCTAGATAGCATGTGACAAGTCAGCACTAAGATATTTCTCCTCTTAGCCTGGATCTATTGAAAAGCCAAGAGGGGGTGAGTTTATCTTTCACTCGACTCCTCACTGCTCTCTGACCGTATTTAAAGAATCCTTTTTTCATGAGGTGCATTGACGCAGGAAGAAAAAAAGCACTGAAAAAAATACCTGCATAGTGGGTTTGGTCTCTGTGCAGGTTATAAATACATTGCTTTGATTTCAAGGGTGGAAATGCAGCTGGATTATTGCAACGCAGTTGAGGTGGTAACCACACGCTTCAGACAGCGTTCAGGCTGTGAAGCCACCTCTGGACTGAACGCAAACTGTGTAAACCATGCTTTTAATGATGTGTCAGTAGTTACCAGAATTGTGCTTGTGTTTGTAGTTCTTCAGCGTGCAAGCAGCTCTGTATGAAGCAATTACCTCATATGTGAAGATAAAATTTATGCTTTATTGGGCTGTGAATGTATTTTTCCTTTCTCCAGAAAAAATGGGCAGATCCCTTCTAGGTGAAGATGCAAGGACTGTGCTCATTTTCCTTAGAAGTTAGTAGACCACTGAGAACTCAAGAGGGGTGAGAGAAAAAGTGATTTTAAACATATGCAAACATTAAAAAGCTTGACTCTGCATCAACATTTTGTAGCCTGAGACTATAAACAAACACTGTCTCATGTGAAGCTGTTGGCTAACTTGGCTAACAGAGCACCATTCGTTGTTAAGCTAACAACTTAAATTCAGAGAATAACATAAAGGACCTTGGCCTTCCTAAGCACTGTGCTTGTCTACGTGGGCCTGTACAATTTGGTGATGCACCAAAACCTCTCAGCCACCGAGAGCCTGGTGTTTCATCCACTTGGATCCCTACTTCATGGACGATGACTCAGCAAGTTATTTTCTTTCCGTAGCTATGTCCAGACTTTTCTGGCTTTAAGTATGTAGACACTTAGTTCCTCTTTTATGTACTCCCCCAAGAGGTTTCTATCACAATGAAGTGCTTGGTACGGATCTTATTATCAACAGCCTTCAGTACAGCACTAAGACTGTACACCTCTCTTACTAGTTATTAGTAGCCTGACTTGAACTAGAAACCTGGATAAGAAATTTCAAAATTGAGCCATCCTGATCATTCATTTATAATTTGATCTTTAAACATGAAGCACTAAAACCACTTCCCTGCTCTGTTTTTCAGTTACTTCTGTTCTCCATCATTGCCTCCCGTATCTAGGTCCTGTTTCCTCAGCCCGAACAGGTGCTGTGCAGGAATGGACGCTGCTTTCCCAGATCGTGGTTGAGTATTAAAAAAGAAAGAAAATGAGCAGTGGACTCTTTACTTATTTACATGCAAATAATAAAACCTGGGCTTTGGAAATGTATTGACGAAGTGGTATGTAAAGTTCTGCCTCTTCTAATATTTTCTTTTAACTCTGTTTCAGATGTCTCCTGCAGTAAGTAACTGTAATGAGCCTTTGTGGGAAAGATGAAGAGACTCCTCCACCCTTCATTAGAATTTGCCACCTTATCCCAAATGCTCCAAAACACATTTAAATCACAGAGTTGGAGCTTTTCACAAGTCAGTGCCTTTTCTCTCTCTTCATCTCTGGTTCCAAAGTAAAATATGTTCAGGAATGTAAATTCCTTTAAAATTGGCTGCAGCCTGTAGTTTCCAAGTAGGAAGTGTAGCCAGAGTCCATTGCAGGAGATCGGATTCCAGCTGAGATTTAACTTGCACCTGTTTCAGGTGCTGCGTGCGGGGTGGTGGAGCCTGCCCCAGTGCTGCTGTGGCACACAGTCCTCTCCTCCCGCTGGTCAGGATCAGAAAGAGAAGTCTCCTTCCTAGCTGGGTGTGGAGCACGTGGCTAAGCTGGACTGCGGCTCCGTCTTTTCAGTCCTGTTTGTGCCTGTTTTGAGTGGTGTGTATGTGAAAGCTCGAGAAGGAAAAGTATCGCGACTATCTCTGCAGCTTACAAAAAGCATAAAATGCTGAGATCGCTGAAGAAATAGTTTCTGTAGAGACAGATACAAGCTGTCAGCTAATGAAATGCTAATCTTTTCACAACAGCCTTATGATTATTTCATACTTTGTAGGAGACAGATGTTACTTGTTGAACGTTCCCTGTACGAAGCCCTGTCATACTTGATCTCACTGCGCCTCATACAGGACTTGAGTCAGAAAAGGACTTCAGCATGTGTCTAAGTTTCATCAATGCTGCTGAACTAAGGACTTGCTTTAATATACACGTTTGTAGTTATTCTGCATATTCAAGGCCCTTGTAGTTTAATTTTTAGGAAAGGAGCAGACAGGGCCTGTGGGCTTCCACAGGCACTGGTTCAAACCCTAGCTTTAGGTGAAAACACCCACTTCTGCCATAATTTACGATAATTTGCAAATAGTTGCCTTATTTGAAGGTAACTTCAGTAACAGCACTTGCAAGTGTACAATAATATCATTAATCTTGATGAACACATAACAAGCATGACTTGCTCCTTTTAATTAGGAACAATGAGCTGAAACAAAACATACAAGTTCTGTGTGTGATCTGAGTGGTGTAGGTTTTTGACTGGGAGGAATTAGGGAATTAAACAGTTCATGTCATTGTATTTCTCTCGGTATATGGTGGCCAAAGGCTGCAGTGGGGTTACACTGAGCTGCACCGTGGCAGACTGGACAGTTAGAGCTGGAGGTAAAGTCTAAAGTGGAAATGAGCAAAATGAGTTACCCAATAGCTCCTGTGTGAAACCACAGTAACGGTGTCAAACAAGGTGCTTTATTTAGAAGTTAAAAACTCTATTTTCCTAATTTCCACCTCAAATCATTAGTTTCTTAGGGAATTTAAAAACTTTGCTCCTAAGCAGCTCTGGTTCTGGTGCATACTGCATGGCAAAAGAGAAGTTTCCTGCTGTGCTTCCTGCTAACGGCTGCTAAATTCCCCTGAAACACTCCAAACAGTGTTATCAGCCCATTCAAATTAGTATTTCCTCCTACATTTTCGAGGGATAAAAGGAAGTCTGTTTTGTTGCTGTTGACTAAAGTATCCCACTGAATTTCCTTCGCAATAACTGCTCTGGCGCTGGGTGCTTCCTGGAGAACTTAAACCTCCTTGGGGTTAATGCATCAAGGCAGAACTGTGGGCCATCAACTCTTCCAGCCTGTCATTAATCCAGGAAATGCCCTAGGCCACAAGCATTATTGCTGAAATTCTTGCACAAACGCTGATTGCAGAACTTCATAAAGAAAAGCCAAAGGAAATGAGAGAGCTCTTCAGAACATCATAAAATAAATAAACAATGTAATTTATGATTGTAAACCTGACAGGGACTAGCAAGGAGTGTAGTAGGATACCCAAATAAGGAAAGCTGGAGCCCTACATCAACTTTTCCATTCATTTTAAGCATCCCTATGCATTAATTGGAAACTCAATGAAACGCAAAGGTTTCCTTCCTCTGATATTCGGAATTGTTTGCACAACAGCCCTCAGCCCTGTCCAAACAGAGCTGGAGGGCACATATTTCACCAGGAGCAGGTCAGGCTCCTGGGGTGTGCTGCCCCTCGCTGACTGATGCTATCGTGGAATCTTATCTTTTCTTGCCTTTTCAAGGTGTGCAAGACTATTTGGCGAGGGCTGCTGCTTCTGTTGTTAACATACCATGTTAAGTGACTTTGAAAGTCGTGTTGAGAAATGTAGCAGAGAAAACGAGCTGACACCAGCAGCTGGGGATGAGTCAGTGAGGAAATTTTCCCAGTTTGTCTCAGTAGTGTTCTGAATAGAGAAGAGCATTCAATTCACAATGAATAACTTCTCTGATGATTTTTACTGTTTTTCTACTTTGTATGAATTGGTCATGAAGAGAAAGAAAATCTTGGCCTTTTTCTCCCCCAAAAACGATTCAAGAGTTTTTCTGTGAACAATTTCTGGATGGGCTCTCCTAGAGTGCAGCTAAGGGTGCATATTTTTAGTCTGTGTTGCATGTGGTTGTACTGATCAAAGCAGATCAAGCACTGGTCATCTGCTTGGGATGAAGAAGTGAAGAAGATCCAATTCAGATACAAATGTACAATCCTCCTTTGTGACTTTAAACAAAAGTACAATTTCTACTGTGATTGATATGAGATCAAATTATGTATTTATATGGGCTACAAAATTGAGGTGCATCTAGCACTGTTAAGCAATTGAACTCTAAAATGGTACAATAGCTTGGCTTGTCCTTGATGGAAGTTCCCAGACCAAAACAAAGACCTTTTTCACAGCTACGCTCTTAAAATTTAAAGCAGCAGCATGTCTTGATGGATGGCTGTCCCTAGTACTTCAGTGTGTGGGTTTGAATAGTTACGTGGTGAAACTAATGGCTTTTTTTTTTCTGTAGATAAACACACAGAAGTAGAGGGAGTACATAAGCTAAATTAAGGCCTTACACACATGTCCACTTGCCTCTTTATGTTTGTTTGCCTTTTTTTTAAAAGGGAATATTATTTCTGTAATTTAATTATAATTACAACCTCAGCTCAATTTGTAACTGGCTAAGAACGTACTGGAAGTGCTTGCATTGCTAGCTGCTTGAGTTGCAGCAGATTCAGTGATCCTGCCTAAATTTCCCAAGTGCTCTGACAGACAGTCCCTGATTACATCCCCGATGAACACTTATGCCTCTTAATTTTAACTGTAAAATTAAATAGGGCTGGTGGAAATGACGGCTTTGAAGAAAGGAGCCTACCTAGCCACAAAAAGGAGCACGCAAAGAGTATGCTCTCCCCCAAGATAAAATTCTTTAGACAGGAATTACAAGGGTAATCAGAACCAGGCTTTCCAAAGCCTCAGCTCTTTTGAACGTTAATAGACAGCATAAATATACTCTGTGCAATATCTGGGGAAGGAAAGTTGAGGAGGAAAATACAGCCAAGACTATGCTGAAGGGCAAGAAAGACTATGCCTACTTTGAGTTATTATTGTAGCTGATAGAAGGATGATTGTGTATGACCTGTTACACTTTAAACTCAGTGACAGAAGGATAGATCCAAATAAGCCAAATTTTTAAAAGGCAGGAAGAGAAATTGCTTAGGTTTTTAGTTGGTGAAAAAGGTTAAAGAATTTACTTAGTTGTTTCCCCCGCTCCCCCCCCTTCTTCCAACCTGGATCTAATAAAGGGTGCTGTCATGGAAACGTTAAAGACCAAACATAGTCTAAATTATCTGACCTCTGGCACAGGTAATACAAGTTTTGACTTACAAGGATTATCCAGAACTAAAGCCGGAGGGAATATAAGGTTGCTATTCATTCACACTTTGAGCAAAATCTGCCAGACAATCCTTGGCTGAGGTTATGTTGATGTATGTCTCTATTGTACAGTGCATAGTGAAATGAGAACATTCAGTTTGTTTTATTCAGTTTTTCATTGTGCCTTTGGGCAGACACAACTCTTTATATTTTGCCAAGCAAGCCAGCATAAGGAATTTATGAAAAAAGAATAATGTAGGAAACAGAGCATTTTCAGGTTGAAATGGAAATCAGATGCCTCCCAAGGAGTGAAGGCAATATAACAGGAACTTGTCCTGGATGAATGGTGGGATGGATTTCTAAAGAGACGCAGGTGACTTCAGAGGAAGTAGGAGAGCATAGAAAAACGCTTTGCTGTATGAAGTTTAAAATGAAGGGAGGTTGCTGCAAGTGCGATGGACCTCGCTTACATTACTGTGGTAATGGCATGGCAATTGAGTCCAGTAGGAATGCAAGAGGATGATGGAAAAGAGGAGAGAAGGATTAGGTACTGGATCGAAGCCATGAGATGTGTGTTGAACTCTCAGCTCAGCCTATATTTCTCCTGCAATCTGCTTTTTCGTTATTTCCAATGAGAGGAGCCTAAAAGTCTAATGAGCGCACATGGGTTAAAGCCCCTTCCCCAGCAATGAGCTAACTGAGAATTTGATCATGGAAACACTCGAGCACTACTCTCATTTCAGTAAGATTTAGAGTCAAATATGCTCCTGAACACTGAGGCACTTTGAGGAGCCTGCAGTAACCTGCACAGAATAAACCATACGCTAATTTATCTGGGAACAGGTCCTGAAGAAAGCTTAACCAGTCCTAATGACGTAAGTGATAGTTCAGTTTCAAGTGAAAGCAGCTGGCTTTGGGGCTGTGTTGTCACTCTCCCCTCCCCTATCTTTGCCAAGATAAATGTTCGCCTCTTTACCTTTACTCATTAAAATGTCTTCCTAGCCATCTCAGATAAATCACATTAAGAACATGTTACACTGCACAACCAAATGGTGAAATTCAATGAGGGAATTTAATAAAGCCTCTCAGACTGTTGATAAGATAAGAAATGACAACCTATTAAGAGGTAAAGCTACAGTACTTATTTATTTATTTGTTTATTAAAGCTTTAAATGATGAAGAGATTGAAGCAGAAAAAAGACCCACTGGAAACAGGTATTTTTCAGTATTTGAACAACTCCATCAAGTTAATCGTTACTCTGTGAATTTCTCCTTTGTTATTTGCCATAGGATATGGTTTTATGTTCTCAGGCCGGTATTTGATAAGAAAATACAATACCTTTTTCTCCAGTGTGAGCAAACAATTCTTGTGAAATGTATGTGCTGGGTGTATTGCAGGTCTAGATACCCCTTCCTTTAAAAGGAAAGACAGACGTATATAAAACTATGAACGTATTTTCAAAGTACGTTTTGTTTTTTTTATAGGGGAGTGGGGAAAGAAGTCACGAGCACTGACTAGACAGGAAAAGCAGCACTCTGGTCCCTTCCTTGACCGTGTGTGCGCATGGAAGGGTGATGGAAACGGCTCCTGTTCTGCTCTGGTACCATTTCTGTTCTTTCTCCACTCATTAGACATTGAGATTCTGGAGCGTGTCCAGAGAAGGGCAACGAAGGTGATGAGGGGTGTGGAGCACAAGTCTTCTGAGTAGTGGCTGAAGGAACTGGGGTTGTTCAGCTTGGAGAAAAGGAGGCAGGGGAGACCTTATTGCTCTCTCCAACTGCCTAAAAGGAGGCTGTAGCCAGGTGGGGGTTAGTCTCTTCTCCCAGGTAACAGGGAGGAAACAAGAGGAAACAGCCTCAGGTTACACCAGGGGAGGTTTAATACGGATATTAGGAAAAAATTCTTCACCAAAAGGGTTGTCAAGCATTGGAACAGGCTGCCCAGGGCAGTGGTGGAGTCACCATCCCTGGAGGTATTTAAAAGATGTGTAGATGTGCTGCTGGGGGACATGGGTTAGTGGTGGATTTGGCAGTGTTGGGTTGATGGACTCTGGACTCAATGATCTTAAAGGTCCCTTCCAACCTAGACAATTCTGGAATTCTGTTTCTGGTGGGAGAGGGTGGTTGCAGCAGGTGAAAGCAACCTATCCCACTGGATCAGCTTTTATACCAAATAACAGCTTTCTTTTAAGATTTGAAAAGATGCTGGTGTACTCCAGTACCTCAGGAGCCAGCCTTCGTGCTTTGCTACTTGGGAACTCGTTATCTGCTACGGGTGCTGCTGGGGAGACTCATTAACTGCTCTCAGAGGCTGGTTCGTTGACTTGATGTGTTACAGGCTGCTGCTGCTGCCTGCATGCAGGTGATGCTGGGCTGCGAGCCCGCTCCACCAAGCTCTGTGGGGTTAATGATTTATGTCATCTCAGGACTTGGACAGTTTGTGCAGTTGCCTTTTTCAAAATTATGTTATAGCTTAGAGACATGGCTGTCAGCTTCCCTTGTGGATAAGCAATGAGATCCTGACAATGAAGATGCCTTTTAATGGTGTGCCTCATTTCTAGAAGCTTCCACATCAAAATTAATCTCAAACTCATTTCCATGCAAGAACCTGTTGTGTTTGTTGGATTTTAGTTCCCCCTCCACCCCAAAGGTAAGTACTGTAGTTTTAGGAAAGATAAATTATATTCCTCAGGTATGGCGACTGAATAGCATGCTTCATCATAAGAACAAGAGCTCAGCTCAATTATGGAGGTATGAACATTGCCTCTTTCACACGCGAGTGTCGATCCAGCAATTGACAGCTTAAATTAAAGCCAGCAGCAAAGAGACATCCTGCCTGGGGCTGGCAACAGCATGCTGCCTCTGAAATGCCTGTCTTCCTGCTGATTTGTGCTTCATCTGGAATACAGTGCACTGCCTTTCCCTGGCTAATAGGTAGTCTGATTTGGGAATAGTATCACTTTTGAACTTTATCTATATCTTGGATCAAATGGTTATATCCAAGTCCCTGTGCTGTGTCTGCCTACATGGTCTTTCTGTAGATAAAAATAACTAAGAGTCTTTAATGCATCATAGCTCCTATAATAGTTTTAGTAGAAAGGAAAATAATAGTTTATTTTAACTGAATGAAACCTTGGTACTGTTGAAGCTAATGGCCAAGACTTAACCCATCACTTGCCACTCGTGGGTGGAAGGCTTGGATGGATTGGTCAGCACTCACTGCTCGCGTGCTGAAGCCTTGTTTGTCTGGCTGTGTTCTGCTCAGACAGAAGAACCGTTTAGAAGAGGAGAGTAGTGGATAAAACATCCTTAATAGCTCAGGCAGTGAGTCAATGCGTTTGCTGAAGGAATAGGTTTTTGCACAATAGGAGTTAGTCAATCGATGCAAATGTTCTGCAGAGCTGCAAAACTAAAGTGAGAATGGAAGTAAGCAATGAAATCAGAGGCGTTAAACCGCTTAAATGTTCTGAGTGGAAAGTCAGATGAAGCTGAAATCGGTGAAACCTTAATGTCAAAAAAGACATGGCAGGAAACTGAAGTATTCTATCCCTTCTTGACCAATCATAGAGCTGATTGATGTTTTATTGCTCTTGAAACATAATTTCTGAGCACAATAGGGAAGAAAGGGGAGGAGGGTTTTTGAAAATCCCTTTTGTCTCCTTTGCTCTTCTAACAAACTTCTGGTTCACTCTGTGAACTGGGGCAAATAATATAGTAGCCTTTAACTGTGTGTGTTTTCCTCAGTGTAATGTTTGAGCATCAGCTAAGCTTTTAAAAATACGCACACCCATCCCCATACCAGATTGTTCTAGCTGAAAGACGAAATTCCTGGATAGCAGCATGTAAAAGCTGTGTGCATATCATGTGGCTATGGAAAACCTTGGTGTGACCCTGAGTCAGTGGGAAGCCATCCCACCGCTAGTCAGGTTTGGACCAGGCACTGGGACAACATGACATCTTAAAGCACAGTCAAGGAAGAGTTAACATTCTCAGGTGGGGAGAATGTTTCTCTAAATATTTGAATCAAATTCTAAATGTCTCTAAAAGGCGATACACAAACTTTTGAGATTAGGCCAAAATGTACTTTAGTTCATATCTTCAGAGTGATGTAGAGTGATAATGGTAGGAGATAAGTTACTAAATTGAAAACAAGTGAGGAGATATGATGCTGTTTTATAGTACAGCCTGAAATAAATTACCTTTTTTTTTTTCCTAGTGAAGAAATTCATAAATAGCAAGTTATCCTTTAACAGGTGTCTTGTTAAATGACTCTATGAAATATCAGTTGCACACAGTATAACAAATATTCAGGATTTTTTCTCAAATAAAATGACTTTGTTTTCTGTGAGCAGATGCAAATCTACTTCTAAATCTGCTAAGATCATGAAAGCCCCAAATAAACAAAGCTCTGTTTGAATGTTTAAATATTTCAAAGTGTTATATGTATAGCTTAAAGTCACCATCCAGCGTAGAAGCTGTGTGATCTTCAGTTTTGTGCATGTATCTAGTTGTATGTATCTAGTTGTATGTATTTGTTCTTACTAATGTGTAATCAAAATATCATAAATCCATGCTAATGACTGTGAGTCCTGTTATGAATTATTCAGGTTTTCTAATTTCTGATTGAGATAAAATGAACAAATTATTGCATTTTATTTTAACTGCATTCTAGATTTAATTATTCATAGGATCATAACAAAAGGCAATATATTTTGTAAATATGACTGCTCTAATAGTATGGCACTTCACTACAGCAATCTGATATTGACTCTTTAGTGAGGAATGAGTAATTCATTTTTATTTGAATTATAAATCATGTAGGTTACTGCAATATAGATTAGTAAATTCTGCTGTATTCTTGTGTTTTAAACCTAGGAATACTGTAGCAACACATGTGTTTCAGCACTTGGTAAAATGAATGGAGTTTCCACTAAGGGATTGAATTAAAACCATGTTGAAAAACTGTTTTATAGCAATGTTTTGTAATTATCTGGTACCAGGTGTATTTCCTACCTAGTTTAACTACGTGTATCATCCGTCTCAGTCATATAGCAACTAGTATATGTAATACAGCTTTCAAGGCTCAAGTATATTTTTAATGTTGTTAATATGCTGCATAAAATGAAAGCATTGCGTAGACTGAAGTCCACTTGCAGTTTGTCAGGGTGCTATGTGCCCTTGTGTGTGAGCATGACCATGGCAACGTGGGAGGATAGAAATGGCTTTGGTCATTGAAATCCCTCTGCAGCTGGGCTGCGCAGGGTGAGGGTGCAATGGCTTCAAGGCTGTTTTGGGTTGTGTCTCCCTGAAGCCTTAAAGAAAACAAAGTAAAATTTACAAAAGCGTGAAGTGCACGTTCTTTCCCCCCCTCGTCCCTTTTTTCATCAACATGTAAATAACAATGTAGGGTAGAGATGAAGCTCTCTGCCACGATCTCATCTGCAGTCCTTACTATGCACATGACTTCTGTGGCATTCATTTGCCATAACGCCTCTCTCCTTCTCTTTGTAACCTAATGAAGTCACGCAACTGGAGTTTGTGGGCACAAAAAGGACGGGTTTTGTCCTGGAAGCCCAACTGCTGCTAGTGTCAGCTGTCAAAACTGTTGCTTCTTTTTTGGAGTTACTGTTGATTGATGCACTAACAAAAAATGCGGGAGGGCTGGAGCAGAACGGCAGTCGGGTGGCAGGTGGTGCAGGCTTTGATGCTTCGAGCCACAAGGTTGCTGCTGGTTTGGGCATACGTGGCTGCAGGTGTGAGGAGCCGTGTCTTGTCACTTGCTGCCATCTCCTCCCCATACCCATCCATACAAGTTAGTGATGAAGAGCCTTTTCTCATTTCAATGAAAAGTGTAATTAAAAAGTCCAAATATTTTCACCAAGAAGTGTGGTTTGGAGATGCTTAATGTAATATTATCTCCGAAATTAACTGTAACAAGTACAAAGGAATAATCTTCTACTGAGGAGGTTTGTATTATTTATGTAAGCGCCAATATTATTAACATTGAAGATAGCACTAAACTTCACTTAAACTTCTTAGCCTTGATAGCTAATCACTACTTGGCTCTACAAAGCACTACATAAAGTTCTTCTGGTATTGTTTGAAACGGAATAACTGCTACAAGTACATGACAGCAGAAATGTGCTGGTAACATAGGCTGTCTCTGTTTCTTCTGAATTGCACAGCCTGGATACCCAGATGTTTTGAATTGTAGCCATTTCTAAAAATGTCTCACTTGTAGTTAAGTGTTACAATTTTGCAAAGAAAAATTATTTGGCTTGGTACCATATACCAAATGCAGACAAAAGAAAGGTTTCTGTTAACTTTTTCATCAAATGTAGTCTGTTGGAGAAGCTGTCATCTAACACTGCTGTCAACATGCAGGAGGAAAGGGTTCTCAGTTCAGATGGGATCACTCCTATCAACCTAAATGCAATTCCCTTATAGATTAAAATGTGCAAGACTGGCTTCCAAATGTTTAGGGTTTTTTGCCAAGTCTTGACAGGAGAGCACTGTACCTTCAGCAGTGCCATTCTGCAGCCATAGCATTTTCCCTAAAACCCTTGTAGAGAAAGAGGTTCCCCCCTCCCACTGTAAGCAGAACTGATTCAGCACTTCCTTGCAAAGTGGCTGAGGGTTCTTGAACATACATTGTTCTGCAGCATGGCTTGGTGGGGGTTGGTCACTGAGTGCTCAGATGTGGAGCTACTCAAGGTCCATTGCACCCATACATCTACAACTCAACTTTGGGGTGGTTTTGTCTTGTTTCCTTGTAATGGTAATACCAAACCACACCAGAGACTGGCCTGGAAAGATAAATAAAATACACAAACTGTTCCTTATATCCATATAAACATCTTTAAAAGCAACTGGAGCACTTCCGATGAGCCAATGGGGAGAGCAGGCGCTGCTCCAAGTCATCAGCATAGGGCCATTGACTCTTTGTGGAGAAAGCAGAGCCCTGCGGTCTGATATACCATCTTTATTATGTGTATTGACATATATATCAATACTGTGAAAGCCCCCAACCATTTGTAATGCACCTCATGTCTCTCTAAAAGGCACCTCTTAATCATTTTCTTACCTGATATTTGTGTAACTGTTCCCAAAGCAGAAAGCTTCTGCTGTGGACCTGTTAGCTGGTAACAGGGAGACCATGTGTTTTGTGCGATGGAGCCCATCCGCTGTGTGAGCAGTCACAGAAGAAATCTTCCTAATGACATAGCACAGCGCTTGCCGGCTGCTGCCACAGGGCGGGCTCCTTGCACTCCAGCATCAGTTTAGTTGGTTAATGTTAGTCTATGTTTGGTGTTTGCACCACCATGCATGGCATGGTAGCATGGCAAATGTCCCATTACAAAGTAAACTTCTGTACAGACTCCAAAAAATACCGCTTCTGCCCAGTCTGATGTGATCTGAGTCTGTATACAGTAGATATGTAGTATATTGAAAATCCACTAATTAAAGTCATATTTCACTGTCATCTGAGAATTTACATCTTAAGTGGAAATCCGCAGGGAAAAATGTAAAAACAAGTGCAGCATTCTACACGTCCACCTCTTACTCCATCTTAGTGCTAGTGTTTTACATGAGCTCGTTAGCAGAGTCAGAGGTATGTCTCAAAACCTTTTTGTTATGGGTTTAAACCAGCTGAACCCTCAAATTCACCCTAGTAGGACACTCTAGGTATACGTACTCCAGGTAATTCTGTGGAGTGAAATTGCTTAATCTATTTTATGGAAACAATTTTCTGATGCTACGTATGTCAAACCTACTAAAAGCACTTGTGGTAAATACTAAGAACTTTAAGGGACCATGACAAGGAATGTGTTCCAGTTTGTTCTTACTCATCAGTGAAACTTCATATTTACAATTCGGTATAAGAGAACATCTGAGGATTGCATGGGCCGTGTGCTAAGCTTGTGTACACTCTATGTGCTGTATTTAATTTGTTGTGAACTTTACTTGGATACCTTCATGCTAGCCCAGCTAGTGGTAGTGAAGGTACTGTTACAACACCATAATGACTTACTAAATCAAGTTGTATTAAGTGGCCAAGCATGACTTTTCTTTTTTTTTTGTTCAGAGATGTCAAAGGTGGAGTTGTCTTCAAACCAGTTGTCTTTTATCGTATTTAAAACTCTTATTTGCTTCTGCTGTTCCTCCCTGAAGGACATTACCAGGTGATCGATTTTGTCAAGATATTGCAGGTATCAGTTGCCTCTTTCTTTTTTTTTTTCATATAACCAGATGAAACATAGAAAGAAAAAAAAAAAGAGAAAGAAAAAAAGAAGAAAAAGCTGAACTATTGTTATTTTAAAGATCTTCTCAATTAAGAAAACAGAGCTAAAACGAATCCATTCCATAAAAAAAAAATCTGGCTGTGTGTTTTGTACAGGTTCCACAAAGGAATTGATTGAGAGCTGCTGTGGAGCTGGACAACAATGGGCTGTAGACAACGGGGAGTGCACAGAAATCCCTGTAAGTGGAATGGATGGTGATATTTGCAGGTACGTAAGGCAAAACTGAGCATTTTAGATTAACAGAGAGCAGCCCTTTAGAAGAAATCAAACGATTGTACAATTCGTGGGAAGTCCGGGAGACTAGGAACTGTTCATCCATTGTATAAATTAGTGGTAGACTGGCAACGTGTCATGGCAAATTGGAAAGAAGGATTTCCCCTTCCCTTTCCCCAAAATCTAATCTAAACGACAGCCTTTTAAGATTTCTTCTCCTCTCTCATGTGAGCAGAGCACAAGTTTTTGTTTCCCAGTTTTATGCGCATCTGTGGAGTTGCAGATGAATAGAAGGGCAGAGTTTGTCTGCCATTTGGCAAGTGCTAAATGCAATGATTATCTGTATCATTAAATGATGTGTTTATTGTCCAATATGAATGGCTGCTGGTTTTGATGTCTGTGTTCAGCTGGAGGGGAACCACAAACTTTGATAACGCTGCTGGTATCAAAGCATCTGGTCTGAGGGAGGGAGCCAGATTCAAACTGCACAGCAAGAAGAGAAGAATGGGTGTGGGTAACATGGACAGGATATTATGCTAGCTCCAATTCATCGGTCTCTCTCTCCTCCCCCCTAGCCTGAAACAGGCCTTAGGGAGGATGGAGGCAAAGTTATGAGACTCATATGGTGCAACATAAGCCAGATGGATTTCTCTAAGAGCGATCCCAACATTTTCAGCATTTAAAAAGTTTGGCATAATCGTTTTTATCAAAGTGAGTATCATTGCACCTTTCTGAACTTACTGGGAGATTAAAATCCCTCCCACTGGGATCTGGCATGACAGAACTGACACATACTAACTGTCTATGAAGTAAAGATAGATTAAAAAATTCCAGCCTTGGCCTAAGTAGGTGCAAATCCAATACATTAATGAGTTGCACCTGCACATCTGAAGCTGGGTTTAGATGAAAAAGCCAGATCCTCAGTGTTTCAGTCCCTGTGAACCTATTGGGATTTAAAAGAGTAAGAGATAAGGGGTTCAGTTGTTTTACTTTCAAAATTTCAGTTGTGTCCCTGTTTTAAAGACTTAAAATCACCTGTAAATATCCTGTGTAAACAAAACATTTCATGTAAAAACCTATTCAAATCTGTGGCCTCATAACCTTGAAAGCATAGACAGAAACATACTGAGCCCGTTGGGTGATGTGCCAGTGTGCCGAGCTGGTCACTGCGCACATATCCACACCTTGGGTGCACTATCTTTTGTGCCAGAGCAGCTGCAAGTAATGCAAGCTCCAAAGAGTCTGCCAGTAACTCGACTCAGTATGTAAAGATTTTTAAAAGTATAAGGTAGATACTAATTGTAAAAATCGGTTACTGTTCTACCAGGATAGTTGTCTATAAATACAAGGGGACCGTCAGTGCACTGAAGGATCAGTTTTTTCAGCTGAGGCAAATGAGTGAAGCCTCTCCTGTGTCTGCTGAGGCTGTAGATTGTTTACATAGAGGTTGCAGGTTGAGGTGCCTGTTGTTTCCAAATGCCATTTGGGGGTTTTCAAGTGGCAAAAACTTAAAGCTGCTCGTTGACGTATCTTGATGTCTCCGGACATTTTATATTCATGTACCAACTTGGTGTAACTCTGTGTCATGGCCAACAACACTAGCTGTAGGATGGGAAATGTATTAACTGAGATGATAAAGGTCAAGACGAGCCTTTAGAAATATACAGATTAGGGTTCACACAGAGCTTGGGTGGAGACAGACAGTGGTGAGTGATGTGTGAAATGTGATGCCCTGCTCTTGGAACGGAGGTAATGTCTTGCTTAGCCAGGGACATCATGATGCTTATTTGATCTGCCCAAGGGTTATATGCAAAACCCCACCACACTGCAGTATAAATTTTCCCATCTTTCCCATTTCTCCAGTGCTCTTAAATGTCATACAGTAAAACAGGTGTTGCTTATCTGAAGTCTGTTTTAAATGTGATTAGTTTCCTTTGATGGGACAGACACAATGGTACTGTTAAGAAAACAATAGCAAGTTACCTAGAGATGACTTCTACAACAGAGGAGTTTGCTGCAACTGGGACTACCTAAAAGGGATCACGTGTAGCAACTAGATGAATGAACTTAAAATAAAGCAGGTTACAGGAAATCTTTACAAGTGAATTGATAGTCAGATGTAAAAATACTCCCAGAGCTGATACCACTGGCTGTATCAGAAATAGGATGTTAGGCTAGATAAAATCTCATCTGACCCAGTCTGGTAGTTTTTATCTCATAATTGAAATGTGTTTTATCATAATAGAGCAATGTTTATCTGGGTGGCATTTACATCAGCTATTCTAGTATGAATCCTGCTTTTTGCCGACACTGTGTCGTAATTAGAGACTCACATTAGTTTAATATATTTACATAATTTCACTGATCTTAACTCATAAACTCTTTCCCTAAAGCAGAAATATTCTGAGTCGTCTTTGAACCAGCAACTCATTTATCTGGTCTGCTAAGAGTAGGTTTGTGAAGAAGAAACAAGAGAGTGTGGTTAACACTGTTTGTTGCCAATTCATTTTCTGGTAATAGAGTAGCTGAAACTTAGCAGTGCTGACAGTTAAAGAAATACTAAAATAAAAAATGGCCAGTGATACTCCAGTGCCTCAGACAATACTGTTTCTACATTGTATTTCGTACATGAAAGGAATTTCTCATGGCTGAACGTCACATTTCAGAAGAACATGAATCTATAGAGATTTCAGTGTTTTAATATGGTAAACACTTTGCACATATAAAGTGCTTCTAGTAGCATGTTGTCATTTCTACAAATGATAACTTTGTTAGGGTTTTTTTTTAATTTTTAAATGAAATTTTGGATGTCTTATGTAAGCAATAATAGTTTGATTACTGGTACTTTACTATGTTTGGGTAATAACCATTCATTGCTCAAAAAAAATTATTTCTCCAGTTGGCAATTAATACTGGATTAGAAACGTAACTTCTTTGAAAGCAAAGCACGTGGAAGTGGTAATCCCTTTCCTGCAGTCAAACTTAAACCACTGCTTCCTGCTTACACAACAAGCCATTGGTATTGGGAAAGAGGCTATCACTGCCTGGTTTCTACTGGAATAAGAGACAGCCCTTTCCTTTTTTTTTTTTTTTTCCCCTTATTTTAATTGAAGCATTAGGGTGAAAGCTGTGAACTGGAAATACATTCTTCTCAGGAAAGAAAAGGGTTTGTTTCCTAGGACAACTGTATTTTCCTGCAGTAATAGTGGTATCTGACTGACAAAAGTTGTTTGCTTGCAAGTAATTCTGTTGCAGAATTGCTTTGCTGTGAGCCACTGGCTGTTAAAATGCATCAACCTCCCATTTGTTGTTGCCAGGGTACCCCATAAGGCAGTGTGCCCTGTGACAATGCAGCAGCAAGAGATAGTTAGACGTCAAGGTTATTCTTGGATAAAGATAAACTTTGCTTAATTCCTGCATGCCACCAAATCTGTCCAGAACAGAAATTTACCCTTGTTCATAACATTATTTCATCTGGGTTTTAACGTGTTCATCTGTGTCACAAATGCCCAGTCTACAGGTCACGTATGCAACATAACCCCCTCAGGAGAATCCTTGTGGCCTGCAGCTCTCAGTCCTCACCTTTCCCCATCACAGGGGCCCTTCCCTCGCCTGGGACCAGACACGCAGCCCTCTCGGGGTGCTGCAGGTCTCTGTGCTGCCTGGATTGAGAGCCAGGCTCATGGAGTTAAGTCAAAGGGACTATGTGGTTTTGTCTGCCCTTTTACGTATGGATGAAAGAAGCAGGTACCTCTTTGAAGGGGTGGGGGGAGAAATCCTCTGGGAACTTTAAAATAGTAAGGAAGAGTATTTTATTATTTCAGTAAAGAGCTATTAAATTTCATTTGGGAATTTGCTATTTAGATTTTTAATCATTTTAACCTTCAGTGCATCTTGTTAAAATGTTTGATTTGAAGAGCCATAGGTAGGAAATATATGTTCCCAAAGTACTTCACATACAGTCAGGTCACCCATAACCTTCTGTTTGATAAATTAAGTTAGAGGCAAGCTTAAATTCTGGGTTACAGTCTGCGGGGCTGTAAAGAAGAGTTTATAGGGGTTTTGTGATGTGGCACTTCCCTTAAGTCCTGCCCAGAGCTTCAGTCCTCTGGTTGGTGAAGAAGTAAGTGTGTACGGGTGCGTTTCCCTTTCCCCACTTTCCAGGGAAAAAGGGTTCTGTCTGTTTTCTGTTTCTGAAACCTTCTGAAGACTTCCAAGAAGCAAAATGTGGGGAAGTGGGACTGTTGCACAAGTATAGGTGGGCTGTAAGGGATATTGATGACCAGACTTTGAGAGACGGTGACCTAAACACAAGGCTTCTTGAGCATTTATCAGTACATCCTTCTATTAGAAATGAGAAGAAAATGTATCCTGCAAAGGTCAGTGGTACCGTCTGTATTATACTAGTATTGACACACATGTCAAAGAGAGACCAAATCTGTGGAATGTATTGTGAATGCAGTAGGTCTGGAGTTTTTTGCATCCCATCTCGAGGTCTTCACAATGTCAGTGAACGCTTGAACTCCGTGATCCTTTGCAGAATTGCTCAGAAGCAGTGCTGCGTCTCCACCGTAAAGGAGAACAGCTGCCTGGCTGGCATGATTGCTGCAAAGGAAGGAGATGTCTGCGGACCAGAGGAAAGCGATCCCTGTGGAGGGTCACCATATAAGGTAAGTTGCTCTGATGCTTCTGTAGGTTTTGTTCTGAATAGGAGGTGTCCTCATTTCCTGCATTTAGCAGTAATTTCTTCCTACATTATTATGGAGCACAGAAAATTACAAAAGTTGCAGGAATGTGGCAGGGAAATTACGCTGTTTGCGTTTAGGTTTCAATTGCCTGGCGATGCAGCTCCTTTTAAAACTTCTCAGTAATGTTGTTTTGAATTATTTCCATCTCCATTTTTAAGATTTAACTTGCTGTATTACTTTTGCTTCCTCACTTTGGAAGTAGCTGAAAAGACCATTTTAGTTTTTATATCTACGGTGTAGAAGGATTTAGAAAATGCCAGGGCAAAATTGAATTGAAGGTATAATCGAAAACCCATTACTGAACAGTTTGCTTGGCTACAGTGTTGAATTGCAGCTTCATTTCTCAGTTAAACAAAACGATGGACTAGAGGAACAAGCATTTTAGATGATGATGGAAGCTTTTGTTCATAAATAAAGGCAGACCATTAACGAGTGGTTCAAATCACGAGCCACAGCCTCGGCTTATATAAATGAGATTTGCTTTATGAGAATCAGTGGAGCCAAACCAATTTAAACCAGTTTGAAGATTCAGCATCTTGCTTGCTCGCTTGTCTTGTTTTTTACCAGGAGGGTGCATTTCAGAATTCATTTCACTCTGATAATAATTTACATAGCTATATCTGAGCTTAAGTGCAGCTTCCGTTGTCTCAGCAGGGAACTGATTAGTTCTGTCTGGTCTTATATATCGGCGATTCTTGCAGATAATTGTTCACTAGAAAAGCAAAATACATGGACATCTACTGCAGAGTTTAAAGTTTAATGAGCTACGCCAATTTGTCATTTTCAGAACTATTATTTACCTGGGTCTGGAGTCTACCATTACAATAAAAAGAATTTGTGCATTTGGGAGAAGACGTTAATATTTCTGAAGTGTGACAGAATTATTATTCTTAGGTTTTCACTGCGGGTCTTTTGCATGCCAGACAGAGCACAAGCTGTAGAGTAAGCCTTATCACACTGCCATTCCTCAGAAAGAAGTGGAGAGGGAAAACGTCATCATTCCTGCCTGAACTGAAACAAGTTACAAAATAGTCTCTTGGAATAGCCCTTCATGCCAGTTCCTTCAAAAGAAACTGTCTGAAGTGGTAAAATTATCAAAGGAACAGCTTTGCCCTCCTCTTTAGCTCCTTTAGCTCTTTAATCATTGCAGCTACTGGAAAAAAAATAGTAAAAATTAATAAATATTGAGACTGTTGAGATTTTAAGAAAGGCTTTCTAATTTTGTTATAGTTAAATAGTCTTTCAGAGGTGACCTCACAGAAAATGCTGACAGTGTACAGTGGTGTTTCCCCTGATCCCCTCCGCTGTTAGTGACTGCTGTGTCTGGGTGTCATAAATCAAAAAAGTTTCTCTGGAATGTGGAAAGATAAATTTGTTGCCCCAAAGACTTTGCAAGATGTTTAAGCTGTCCTGCCAAAAGCCAAGGTTTTTACTTCCAGGTAACAAACGTGTAGGTCTTCTTCAGGCATTTTAGATGTGGGATCCTTACTTTTGCTTCAAGATGAATGCAGCAGTGCCAGTTTTTTAGACCCAGGTATTCAGCTTGTGTTCAATACAACTTAATCTTAGGCTGCTTTTAATTGTTATTTACTCTAATACAAAAAGCACATGCTTAGTGATTTTTTCCTAGTTCAAGGAGACACCACCATGGTAAATCCAATTATGCTGGATTCCAGCAAAGATATTTTTGAGAGCAACATAGAAAGTTGTGAGTCAAGCAGTGGTTCTCAAGGTATGTTTCTTGATTGCAATGTAAAAATAGTCGTATTTATTCTTAAATCAGTTGTAGAATTCTGATGAGGTTCAGAAGGTAACTAGCAGCAGATCAAGACATTCAAGTTTTTGCATTTTAGAAGGAACTTTTTGACGAACAAGTTTTTCCACTGGAAAATGAGATACTTGTATTCGTCTGGAAAATACCTGAACCCCAAAGTGTATGACTGATTTAATATCCTCTGTGATGCCTGCACAGGGGATAAATTGTGAATCAAAACTATGACTGAAAAAGCCATCTTATTCAAAGCAAATATTCCAGTATTTTACAATACTTCTGTAAAAACATGTATTATCCTTAGCTTCTTTCATTTTGCATACTGAAGCTGAAAAAATTGTACCCAAACTAAAAATATTTACAGAAAGAATTTTCAGTTCATAAAATTTAGAATTTGGAGATTCTGGATTTAGGGACGATGAAAGATGGATTTTTCTCTTTTCTAGCATGACCACAATCCATTATAGTTAGATAATTTTTTTTTTAATAATTATTTTCAAATGATGATTTAGCCCATTTAGTATCAAAAATAATTCAGCACCTTCAGGACCTGTACTGTAAATTTTTCACAAACGTGTATTTGGGCATGTAAAGGCAACTCTTTATGGCTGTGCATATTTGCAAATGTGAATAATGTCTACTATTTATAATGTTTGGGGATTTTTCAGATTAGAAAGCAGGGACATAAAACAAGAGGTGTAGTCATAGGTACTGGGCTGAACCTGCAAGAGATACCTATTGCATGTTAAAATGCTCACGGAACTCTAAAGCTAGAGTGTTTGAATCTTGAAAAAAGTGACTCAGCAGAAGAGTTTCTGCAGGCTGAGCTGTTAGTGGACAAGTTTCCCTGTCTCGGTAGCGGAGACAGACTCTGGTTTAATGTGAACGCCCATCTAGGATTGCTAATCGTGAAATGTGATTCCTTTCCATTGCCATGCTGCGTCCAGCCCTTACAACACTGCTGCTCTTATTTGCTCACCTCAGGCCAGAGATCACTCTCCTGGGAAGTGGGAGCTTAGTTCAGTTTTCTCCTGTTCTGTCCTTGGACTTTCTGTTGACATAGCAAACTGGTGCCAGTTTGAATTATGACCTTCATTTTATGTGTCTGAGGCCTTTCGTAGACTGAACGTTTGAATAGACTGAAATCGCTTCTCTTGGTTCAGAGGCTGTTTCGCTGTAGCTGCACTGCAAACTGTAAATGAGTGCGGCTGGGCTGTATGTCTTAACTATCAAAGGAGTTGCAGAGGGAAAGAGACTCTGCATTTTATAACTATTCTGTCAGTGAAAGCATCTAAAAATATATATATATATGTATATATTAGGGGTGTCAGGACACTTGCATTTAAATCAGACAGGCATCTTCAATTCACATATGGCCCCTGTATGTCTCTGTAGCAGAGACTTACAACTCGTCAGCTTCCTTGCTTGATTAGGTACCTACTGTACTTTTTGAATTTGGTATAATTTATCTGATGTATTTTTGTGGCCTGACTCTGCAGTAGATTTGTATGTGACTGTGTAAAGCACAAGACAGTTTTTGTCTGGCACCTGCAGCAGAGGAAACTGCAAGAGAGACTACATTTCAGGGATGCCCCAGTGCATCAAACTGTCAGTGAAGCTGCTGCTTAGATGCACTCAGGAAAGAAAAGGAAGGCAGGTAGCTCATCAAATACACCCCGGCCTCTCTCTAGCTACTGTCTCAGCGGGATGCTGTCCAGGACAGTCAGGTAATTAAAGGTCATAGTCGTCTTGCAGGGCAGCGGTGCATAGAGGAAAGAGTCGTTACTGACATACTGACAGAGCTCAGATGCTGCTGCTGATCTTCATGTCCACGCAAGATATTTACAATTTCTTTCACATTGCTTCAAAAAACTAACCATTTTTTAAGATCTAATGCAAAGAGGTATAGATCTGTATTATTTTGTTTATAATATACTATATACAAAGCAATGGCTCCTTATAGAAAGAGGTTGTCTGCGGCACTGCTACTTCCTTGCCTGTGAAGTTGCTGAAATCATTGCCACAGCGAGACTTCGCGTTTGGCCTGGTTGCAGTTGACCCGTTTGTGCAGGATGGCAAAACCAAGCACAAGTAAAGCTTTGATGTTTGCAACTGTCTATACCCTGAGTGCTTTTCCAGATGCTCCACTGTTAAAGAAAGCGCAGATCAGTTCCAGGTGTGTGTGAGGGCTCATCCCTGGAGCGGACTATTAAATCCCCGTTACTGATAGTCTCCTTCTTTTGCAGCAATGCTGTGATTGCTGTAACCTGGGCCTGCGATTAAGAAGTGAGGGGAAAACCTGTGAGTCCAACATAAACCTGGGCTACCCCTGCAGTCATGTGATGCTGTCCTGCTGTGAAGGGGGAGATCACTTTATCCATCCAGAAATAAAAAAGCTTCCTGAACCTTTGCCGACAGTGACACCTGAGAAGGGTAAGTGTCCGTTTATGATTTGAAGGCATTGCAGATAAGGTCTCTGTCTCACACAGTTCTACAGGCCAGTGCTGGAAGGAGTAATGCTGCAGGAGCGCAGTTGCTTTCCCTCTCAGATCAAATATAGACTCTTTTGTTCTTAAAAGAGTTTTGAAAAAGAAACAAATGTGTGGGGGTTTCTGATCCTCAAAACATACCTTCTTTAGTAGTTTGGGGTTTGGTTTTTTTCTTCCCCCCCTTAGTCACATAGTACAGAGACCTTGGTAAGAAGCAAAGGTGAAGCTCGTCATTGTCTTTTAGCAGAAGCAATCCTGAAAGATTCTGCATAAAGCAAATGATGAGTACTTTCCAGCAAAAGTAGTCCCATGGATTATGATACCAATGAAACATCCTGGGAATAGATTTCCTATTGTACTGCTGAGCATCACAGCAGTTTTCTCACGGCACACTCTGGAGAAGCCCCAGAGCACTGCAAGTTTGTTTTTACTCTTTCAACATAGGAACATAGTGATGCTGAAGAGCTATGTCAAATCCCTGCAGCCAGAGAGGCATGACAAAGGGACCGTCACAAATCTGGAGCTTGGACAGCTATGCTTCCTTCCTTGGCCCAAAGTCATGCTCTTTCCAGCATCACACTGTAGCCACCTGTCATGCACGAGTTGCGTGGTAACCTCCTGCATATGCTGGGGTTCAATTTTTGTCCATTCTCTTCTCATGAACTAAATGTGCGTTTTCTCTTGCCAACAAATGTGAGGGCTTATTTTGACCTAGCTGAGATCTCACAGAGCAAGGAAGTTTGCATGTATGTGTTTAAGAAAAGCTGACTGAGAAACTTGCTGAACAATTCATTTTAGTATCACAGAAGGTCTTGTCAAACTTGGTCAGGAAATGAGGATGACAGAGATTTTGCCAGTGTTCAAAAGCAGTAGGTAAGGTAGCCATGTCACTATTAAGTGCATCCCAGGATGTTTGTAATGCTAGCTACAGAAGTAGCCAATAAATTAATAATGGTGTTGAAAAGACTTTCCAAACCAACTGGATAAGTTTTTCTCCTGAAATTAGAAATCCAGTATGGTTCTTCAGTGGGGCCAATTTCAGATGGGGCTTCAACATGATACCTTAGTTCAAATAACTATAGCAATGGTGTTAGTAGTCAGTGTGAAAGGTGAATTTGTGACCTCCCAGGGTCACCCTGTTTCTCAGTGGCTCCTGTGAAATGTTTGTGGCTCCTGTGAAATGTCTGTCCCTCCAGTGTTACAGAAGGAAGTGGTGGACCTTCAGCCCAACGGTCTTATCTTCAGGATAGGTTCATTTTCCTTGGAGTAACTGTTTTGGGTAGATTTGACTGTAACTGGGCTTTGTGTGACCAAATGCACCATACTGTGGAGTGTACTCCTAATGCTAAAACACCTGTTAGAAAACCAGCAAGTGTTGTTCTGTTGTAGTTTCAGAGACGGAAGATCACAATGAGGCTTTGTCCATCAGTAATGAAGCTGAACTGTCAAATAACCTGCCTGGAGATGACCTGGATGAATGTCTTATCTATGGTGGGGAACTCTGTCAGCATTTGTGTATAAACACCGTGGGGTCCTACAAGTGTTCGTGTTTTCCAGAATTCACTTTGCAAGAAGATGGGACCAGCTGCTCTCCAGGTGAGAAAATGGGAAGGAAACACCACGAATGGTGGTGTCTTTGTGCCACCTGCATTGATCTACCAAGCTTTTCTTTAGTTTCGCTGTAGTTTCTGTGAGTTTTTTTTATGGGTGTTGATGCATGGACATTTTCTGTAGAAATTGGACACGTTCATAATGTAAAGAAAAAGAACCAGTTAGGAGACTTAATTATGCCTTATTTTTGTGTATCAGTGGCATGAGATCAGGGTGGTATTTAATAGGTTCAAATCAAGACTGTTTCACTTTTGAGAAGAGGATTTGTAAAGTTTGTTAATGAAATACCCTTTCTTCTTAGAGTCATTTTGTATTTCACAGTTAGCTTTCCTTTAGATAAACTTTCCTCAGTTCAGACAGACAGCATAGCTTCCTGAACTTTGATTTTTATCTCAATTCATTAACATCTTTCAGTCAGACAAAATCTAAATATATCTAGTGTGGTGGAAGTCTTGAAAAGAAAGTCTATTGTGTTGTAATTGTTTTGATGTCTGGAGTTCTCCAATGGCAAGATTTCAAATCAGATAACGTGAAAAGTTGAAACTTTATATTAGTTACGAGTGCTTTCAGTTATTTAACAAGCAAAATAAGTGTTGCCATCCAATGACAAAATTCCGTAGACTTCAAATACTTTCTGCCAAAGCCAAACAATGAGCATTCATTATGTCATTCTTCTCAACATGATGTTACAGCGCTTACATCAATAATGTGTTTGACAGTGTTTCTGCGGCAGCTGTCTCCTCTGTTGTTTATATTAGAATTCTGGGGAAAGAACCCAATCCAAAAGAGGCAAAGAAAATGGTTCTTATTTTAGCACTGCAAAATTTGGCTTGATTGCTCACCTGGAGCATATATGTGGTTTTGTTTTGCTTTGCTTTACTTCTCCCACTCCTAACTCTGCTGAAGTGCAGATTTGGGTTAATGTATCTTGTATCTGGGTAGTCGGTATTCTTGGCAGATCTGCAAGACTGCAGTGCTTACGGCTGTGCCAAGAGATGTAGAGGGATTTGCAGAGCTCAGTTGAGGCAGAGGATTGCGACGAGGGTAGGGGACTGTGAGACATCTGAGACACATAGGAAGAGTGAGGCGAGGAAGGGTTGCTACTGTCATTTTGGAGTCCTGGGTTAAATTAAAGGTGGGGCAGGGCACCTCACTGGCTCTGCTTGGCTAAACCATGTGCGCTCTACCTGGCAACGTAGCACAGTGGCCTTTTGTTTTTCATTTTTCCTCTGTGTTTGTGCACATCTCTGTCATGTGGTCTGTGCATGGAGACTCGTACCAGACAGTTTTAAATCTCATACTGTTGGTAATTTTTACTCCTGTGATTAGATATAGTGCTTTTCGTTTTGGATCTGTCCCGGTACATTTCATGCTCTTTGCTGGACTGTGAATGTTTTTGTATTTAAATTTTATTTTTTTTAAACACTTTTTCACGATGCTTGGAAGAAGTGATGTTCTTGCAGTGGCTCTGTGAGGCAAGGAGAAAGCATACATTGATGAAACTTCAAAAGCTTCTTCTTGCTTCTCTGCTCTCTTTCTGGGGAAATCATTCTGGTTATGCCACGAGCAGGTGTCTTGTATTTGCCTCTGTGTCACAGCCCATTGTATGTCTGTGATTTCATTGTCTTGATTTTTTTTTTTTTTAATGAAATTGCTCTTTCCCAAACCTGTATTGCAATCACGCTTTGTCATTTAATCTTGTCATTGTTTGGTGGCTCATGCTTTTGCTCCAGGTGACGCTTAAATCAATAGGAAAAGGACACATCCCTCTTAAGGAAGGATTTAGGCTTCTGTTTTGATGATACTGATAAACTGGATTACTCTCATGGATGTAACTTTTTTTAAAAAAAAACTATTCTGATACCTTTAACATTAGTGTTTGTTGAAAATCTTAATGACAGATAGCAGCTGTCATGTTTTCCACTTGGCTGTGTAAAAGTCATTCCAGAGTATCCTGTGCTTGTAAAGGTGAGCATCTGCTTTTCATCTATGTTGAAACAGGATGTACAGAATAAATTGGAAGACTTGGTTTGGGTTCTGCTTTCTTTTTGTCATACACCAAATGAAAGACAGCCACTGTCTTTACAATACAGCAGCATTTTATAAAAGACAATGAACATTTTGATTCATTAGGTGTTGCAGTATTTTACTCCACAGCAGCTATTTTCAGCCGCGTTCCCTGATCTGTACCCGTGACGCTTGTGAGCACCTCCATTAGCGTGCAGCACTCTGTGTGCGTGCTGTCGGATGGTTGTTCATTACAAACAGATGGCAGCTTCCAAAACTGACTGTTCACCTCCACACATAGACAGTTGTCCAGGTCACCAAAATGTTTCCTCCTACAAGCCACGATGGAGTGGGATGAAGGGGACCGGGACCCTTGCCATGGGGTGCCCGGTGGAGATGATGCTGTCCCTGATCCGTCTCTGCCTCCCTTGCCTTACAGATCCTGACAGAGGACAGGTGACAAGGCTGGAAGCAGAAGCTACCATCCCTCCAGCAGCCTCTCCTTCTCAGCCTCTTCTCATCATGTCCTTACAAGAAGAGCAGGATAAGTGTAAAGGTATGTTGGAGGTGTAAACCACAAATGCGGGTGAATGAGGAATGTTTAGAGAGCCTGAATAAAATTCCACACGTCCCTTCTCCAGTCTGATTTCAGCGCACATCCTTAATTTGTTATCTCTGGCATAAGGCTGAGGGATTGTCAGGGGAAACCTGAGGAAGTAATTTGAGGCTATACTCTGACTTCAGGGGTATTACACACCTGCTATTTAGTTTAAGGTAAGCTGTGCGGCATAATGTGAACAACACAGGTAGGAGTGGCGTAGGTGTGTTTCTGTGTAATAGGAGGGTTGTAAGTAGTGATTAGGGCTGTCTGGGCAGATTGTTTACAAACTGCATTCCGCATTTCCTAAACTGGGATTAGATTTGGATGACCTGGAGGTTTGTAACTTCAGCCGATCTGTGTTGCGAATGCTAACGTACTTTGCAATTTTGCTTTGTATAGATAACGGGCCCTGCAAGCATATCTGCAATATTGTGGAAGGAAATGTTGTATGCTCTTGTTTGTCTGGATATACTATCATGGCCGATGGGATTTCTTGTGAAGGTAAGTGGTTCGGGTTCACCACAGAGACATGGTTAAAACACTTTTATATAGATCTCATTGATCTCATACCCCTAGGTGTTTCTCTAAGGGTTCCTTATTTTCAGTATTGTGAATCGCAAGTGGCAGTACAGAGACCAATTGCCAGAAGGAATACCAGATCTGCTTCACAGATAACTCCTGAAGCACGTCTATCCAGTGTGCCTATAACCTGGGGACTTCAGGTGAAGGCAAGCCTGGATTTGTACTTTTTTTCCTCTGACATTCCAGGCTTTTTTTTCTCAGCCCTTTCGGCTTCTCTTCCCCCTACCGTTCCTCCCCAGGGTCTGTCTTACTCAACTATGGATGCACAGCTTTTCTTCCTGAGAACAGGAGTAGCTAGCAGGACGTGGGCATATTTGCTGTCCTGAGGAACCCCCTCAGGGCTACAGCTCTGCCCTGTCACCTGTTTTGTTTGGTTTTATTTCTGCTTGCCTTGAAAACCTGAATTCATTGAAGCTTCACTGCTACGAAGAATGTGCCGCTGTGAGCTTGTCCAGCTCTGTGGGTTTCACTTGACACTGAAGCTCAGGCCTGCACAATGATGAACAGTAAATTCCAAACTGCATCATGATCTTTCACATTATATCAATTTTAAATGGACATGTTTGGGTGGTGACAAATGATATATTTGCCCAAATCTTTCCTAGATTTGGGGGTCAGAAGCAATGCCCTGTGATGTACTTTAATTATAAATTTAAGTATGGGAGTGGTAACAGCCAGCAGTGAAATGCAAGAAGAAGCTTCTGGTGCTCAGAATTGCTCACAAGTGATCCACATCCCTCTTAATCTCAGATCTTATTGAATAACAAATCATTTTCATGAAATTCCAGATAGTCCATGAAGGAAATGGGTATTTAATATCACCAGATAAAATATTCACTGTGCGTTGCTTACTCAAGTGTGGTGGAAGCTAATTTGATTAATTAATGTCAGAATAAAAAGGGGCATTTCAAGGGAATCATTTTCCTACAGGAGGTGAAAAAATTCAGAAATATCAGTAAAAGGAGTGAGTTTAAATTGTAGCAAGGGACATTTATAATCTATATTAAAGTAAGTATTGGATGGTAAAGGTGGTGGTGCACTGGAGCAGGTTTCCTGCAGAGAGTTCGCGTTGACTCTGACTGCCTGTTTTTAAGAATGGCTCTTTCTGGAATGACAAAAGTGCAGGAGTGTGAGCAAGGACCAGATGATCTCCGAGGGTTTTTTCCGGCCCGATTTTCAGTGTAACACTGTATATATTATAGCATGGTGCTGATGTGGTAGCTCCAACGCACTTCATTTAGAGATCTCCAGCGTGAAAGAAGTGTTGTTTCATTTCAGAAATTGTTCTAATAGAATTCTGTTTTTCCCTTTTGGTTGCAACATGTTGATATAGATTTGGATGAGTGCCTCACAGGTGCTCACGCTTGTTCCAGAGGACAATTATGTGTGAACACATTGGGATCATTCTACTGTGTCAACCACAGAGTGATCTGTGCAGAGGGCTTTATACTCAACAGGCGTAGAAAATGTGTTGGTAAGATGATAGGTGTAAGCCATTCACCACAGCATCATAATTCTTCATGCTCTGCAATGCATTTAAACCATTTGTGCTAAAAGGCTCTCTGGCCATCTTTGCATGTGACATTTCAATATGAGTTAGTAAAAACACATGTGCACCACTTGCTCAGCCACTTAACATCATGAGTTGTATGCTATTTGGCTTTTTCCCTAGCAATACGTCCTCAGGATACATATAACTTTGCGCAAAAGGCATAAAAATTCGTAGGTATGATGACCACAGCAGTACTGATGACTATTAAACTGGAGTAAGAAAACATAGCAGTTGATCTCTCTGAACAGTGTCAATACTGCCAAATCCCCAGACATCATGAAAGAGCAAAACTTCATAAATATAGTTCAAGAAATCAGCAGAAGTCTGGCCATGGAAAAGATCCATTCCAGAGTGATGGAATTTAAAAATTCAGATTAGTCCTTTGTTGATTCTGGCACAAATTTCTTTGTATAAAAGTCAAAGATGCATCGTAATTCTGCTGTATCATCCCTGCAATTTAAGTTCATATAAGAAACCGATCTATTTTTAAAAGTGTATTTATGAGGATTTAATTTGCTTCAAAAAGCCAAGGCCTGAGCTTATGAAATAGTTTCTAGTTGGTATTTTCTAGCCTTTTCTAGAGGCTGGTCTAGGAGGCACCTGAGCTGCAGCAGTGTTGTGTGGTAACACCTGGAAAAATGGACCACCCAGGGACCGCTAGTCATTAATGAAAGCAGCAGTGCCTGTGGCTATAATGTCATGTGTGAATACATTCACCTTCTTCCACCCCTGTCCTTCTCCCCACATTTATACCATTGTTTTTCTGACTATGACAGCTTTGTTTTTGTTCTTTTAAAGCTCTCTGATCTCATCTCATTAATGAGCATCATATGGCATGAGAGCATGAGCAGGAAAGTGTATACAGTGTCAGTTTAGAGCAGAAACATGATTTACTATCTTCTGGGTTTGTCTTAAATTGTCAAAATCAGATTTTTTAAAAAATTATTATTTATTTTGAAATCAGAGATACTGGTAAGCATGGAAAACTAATGAAACCAGTTTAAATTAAATGGGTGAGAGAACACCACTGGAAGGAACGATGCCTTTACAGAGAAAGTATTAGATTGTGAGATTGAAGATGATGTTTGTAGTTGTTCACAGTCTGCATGTTGTGTTTCATGGCTTTCACGGAGCGCACTGCACGTACCACACTTCTGAATGTAAGGTCTGGTAAGTGAGCAGCTGAAGCAAGTGCCTTACCTTGCTTTCTGCTTCTGATAATCTCACCATTTAATCCCCCGATGTTTTTCCTGGACTATGCAGGAACACATCTACATCGCCTGGGAGCATTTTGAAACTGAATTAATGCATGTTTGTCAGCAACTTTGGCAGAAAGTGCTATGATGCCAAATGATTCCTTTTTTTCACTTTCTTCCTCTCCTGTCCTCTACCCCATGACATTATAACAGAGGTTTATTGTCACAGATATAAGATAAACCTAAGGTATCACTAGTAAAATGAAAGATACAACTCTGATTTGTAAAGCTAAAAGATTCTCTTCTCCCTCACTCAATAACAAAGCTCTGTATTTCTCAGGTCAGGTTTTTATAGGTGTCCTCGCAAATAATCTAGAAAACTTTGAAGTTTCTCTTTCTTTTTGGATAGATATACCTTGTGTTCTCCCTGCTTGTGTGCAGCTCTGCTCTGTGTGCGGTGCCTGGAGAGCATTTGCTGTATTGAACATTTTTCCTCCTTTTCTAGTGAAAGGGGAAAGCCACAAGCATACTGTGGTTTCTGTTTTGTTGAACTGCCTCATTGCAGCCATACTCGCCTAAGGTATCCTTTTCCAGCTTAACTGCTTTTGTGCTCCATCTTGAGCTGTCTCAAACACCGTGAGGAAAGCTTTGGTAATTTCTTTGCGCATTACTGTTGTTTTAATGATGTTACTCTTTGCATATTTTAGAGATGGGAGGAACATTCTTTGCACAGCAACAAAACAACTGATAACCTTTTATCTGTTGAATTTCCTTTAGTCAGACTGTGGAAGATTATAATTCCAGGTGCATTCAAGAGCAGATATCCAGAATTCCTGAAAGCCAACCATGCACAATGAAGAGTCACCAGCTGTTTAAATAGCTCACACACACCAGCTTTGTGTAACTTTGTGAATAGATATTGAAATGTCTTTAGGCTTGAAAGCTCCATGTTCTCCAGAGATAAGAGCCAGGTTGGATCTTTTTAATGCGGATTGCTTTTCCTGGTAACTTGCAGGCAAAGTCATTACCACCACCCACATGCACACTGATGGGAGACTACTTTGCTACTTTCTTTGCAACTCCCATCCAAATTTTCCCTCCTGCCGGAGTGAGCAGTAAGTGGTCATTTTATTGCTGAACCATAGGGACTGTGAATGAGCAATGGACGGGTGGTTGCTAAATAACAGCGGGTCTAAATAAAACAGATGTATTCCATAAAAGAAATGGAGCTGAAGTAATTTGAAGAGGAAAAAAAAATCATGAGAAACTACAGATGCAGGGCAAAAAAGGGCCACGTTTCACATTTTTATAAAATGTGCAAAAAAATTGATCTTTAATGTCGAAGTACGTATTGAAAAAAATAGCACTAAGTAAATGTTGATACTCCTTTGCAAAAATGACAGATTCTTCGATGCAACAGATATGCTCAAGGATCATGTGTATGTTGCTGTTTTCAACAACAGTTCCAGGGAAAAAATGAGATATTATGTGATTACATTTCATTCTGGTTTTTACTGACATAAAGTGAGGAATGTTGTTGCCACACACATAGACCTAGTAGATTTCTCAAAAATTAATCGTGTGGCTTGTTTTTAATATATTACTGAATTATTTTTTCCTCTTATTTCTGTTTTTTTTTATAAATACAATCTTGCCCTATGTCAGTCTTAATTGTGTTGGATGAAGACTACAGCTGGTCCAATGTTGGGAATTAACTTTGTTTCAAACTGGAAACATAACTTATGTTTTTCCTAGTGCTCTGTCAAGCATCCTACTGACTTGTTGGGTTGGTTTCCAATAGTGAAGAGAGACAGGTTATGGGCCCTCTAGATTTTATGGCTAATCAACAGTGAGGAAAAAAACGAGAGAGAGATATTGTACTGTTTAATAAAAATGTATTCAGTCCATGCTCCCCTCTGCCTTGTGCCATAGTGGTAGAGCAAAATGATACTAGGTACAGCCTGGGCTGCACAGCGCTACCGCAGGCACTCGTGTGCTGCCCCAGCGCAAACTGGGACCGTATTCCCAAAGATACCTTTTCCCACCCTCACACTCGTGCTAAGGGACACTGATTTGCGCTAGGCATGGGTAGTGAGAACAACGACATGGACTGATGGGAGCTTGTGAGAAAGATGCTGCAAGTCTCCTGAGATCTCATTTTGTGGCATGGCCGCTTAGGATTTTGTTTAGAAAAATGAACAAAAAATGACATGTCTGTTAAATAACAATGAAAAGGGAACTTTGGTTGGCTGGCAGCTGGCCTGATATCAGTGATGGAGGTTCATGCCATAACGTCGAATAGGACAGAGCAGAGCTTTGCATACTGCATGGCTTATAGTTCAAGCCTTGCATCTCAGCCCACGTCACCATCATTAGGCTTTAGAGATCATTGGTGCATCACTTGTGCACAAAACTGTCATTGAAAGCAAAAATTCTGCAGGTAACCTTCTGGTTTCCATAATTTTAATATTCTCAAATGTGTTCTGGCCCATTCTACTTACTTTCTCAGGTACTCGGAAATTTGAAAATTGAATCAAAAATTATAGACAAAGCGTGAAATTATATTAGATCCTTTTTTTTTTCTTTATGAAATCGTAACCTTCTTTTTACCTGTTTACACCTGCTAATCAGGTGGAATACTTCCTACGATTTTTAGGTAGTATTTCAGACAAACATGCTTTCTTCCTAGTGGTTCTTCTGACATTGTGATGAACTGACGTAAGTTCATATGATCCAGTGTAGTGTTGACAATTTGTTTATATGAGAAGGTCTGCAAGAAAAGATAATCCCAGCTCTGTTGTATAGCCAGTAGAAAGTCTTGCACTGGTTTAGATGCTGTTAAGTGGCTATCCATAGCCATTTTTCTCTAAAATTAAAAAAAAAAAAAAAGAACAACAACAAACTCAAATTTACTTATTTAAGAACTAAGTCTAGTTAGGTGGAAGAGGTTTACCACAGCAGCTCATATCCTTCTCCCAGCATGTGAGGGTTGGCTTTTTTTTGATTTTGAGTGTGCGTTGCTTCCCCCCCCCCCAAGACCACTTACGAGACTGTTGCTGCTTACTCTTCATTGTAATATGTAGAAACTGGGAAACTGTACGAGCATTAGGAGGACAGAACCCTGTAAAAACTTTGGGGTAGGCAAATACCTGCTGCTCAGTGAAAGTACACAAACATCGAGTAGGACAGGCAGAAAGACATCCAGGAGATGGTAGTGACCTTGCTGTGGATTAATCAGCTGGCTTTGGAAGCAAGTGCACAGCACGTGAAGGATAGCAGTGGCAAACGAAAAGCAAACACAAGTAAATGAAAAGTGAAATGGCACCAAGCTAACATACTGGTCTTGCAAAACTCCGTATACATCACCAGTTAGCTGACTTCAGCAGGAACTGAAATTTCATGGTGCTTGTCTTCATCTGTTTGGTAGAAAACAAGCTGATGCATTTTCTAAGACAAAAGGCTTTTAAAATGGCTTTTCCTGTTTTCATGCTCCACAAGGGGAAGTAATATATCTGATGTTGTACTTATCTGGGAATGAGGTTCTACAGCCAAAACGAAAATCTGATTTAAACAATACTTGCTTTATTGTGTAGTCTGAAAACAGCTTCATGTGCAGAGAAGCTGGATGATTGGTAATAGTTATGGTCACATTTGGCTTTTGTTAGCTCTAGAAATACTTCGTAGCTTTATATAGAACTGTGAACGTGTAAGATTTTATGGAGAATGGCAAGAAAATTTCTCTTCCCATCTCTACCATTTTTTTGTTGCTTGTAAATATTTGCTCATCGTGGTATTCCTAGCTTTTGATATTAAAATAAGCAAAACCTGAATTTGAGATCATTTCATCCAAACCTGTCAAAACATATCACTTTAAAGGTGTGGCATGTTCCTTTCCAAATTGTCCCCTACGGTCTGAGAGCTGGTATTTAAGTGCTTTTTTTTTTTTAAAAAGAACTTTTCTAATACTCCACGTACTGAAATCAGATCTCTTTAAAGATTTAAATACAAATTTACAAACATGATTGAACCTTCAGGACTCCTGTCTCCGTATTTTCTTGTGTATCCAGTTCTAATCACGCATTCCTTAGGAACTGAGTGTGTTACACCACTCCACCTGCAGTGAGACAGGCAGTTTCAGTACCCCTCTCTTGCAGCAGTTCCACACTCGCAGCTCCTGTCTATCTGGCATGAAGCCGCAGGACTGATACATACAGCCTGAGCTATGAAAACCTGGTAATGAGCAATAAGCATTAATCACTTTCTCATTCAGTTGTCCCGGAGGTTTCTATCCAGTAAACCAGAAGCCGATTATCAGTCCTCTGCCCTCCCTGCATTTAATCAGTTTTGTCTGTCCCTTGTCCTCAATGCCTGCACCATCCACTGCATGTTTGGGAAGAGGGGAGAAGGAAATCTCCCTGTGATTTGTGTCCCTTGAGTGTCTGTGTTAACAAAAGATCCTGGAATAAAACATCTTATGATTCTATCTTTCATCAGAACACTGTAGGAAAGTGTATATTGACAATCTTTTGGAAGAAATGGTTTCACTTGAGCTTTTTGACTCCTTCCAAAAAGAGCAGGAAAAGAGAGATTTCTTGATAAAAATGAGGCACTGAATTGTTTAACTCTTTCTTGTAGACATTAATGAATGCGTAACGGATACACACACCTGCCAGCGGAGAGAGCACTGCGTCAACACGATGGGATCATTCAAATGTCTCCAGGAATTGAGCTGTCAGCCAGGTTATGAACTTAAGGATGGAGAATGTGTTGGTAAGACAAGTGTTTTTCAGCTGATGCAATTGCTGTTACCAAAAAGGAAAGGAAAGGGATTGCAAAGCCTTTTATTGTTACTGGTCTGTGATAGCAGGGTTGTAACAAAAAAAGGATGATCGTCGTGGAAATGTTTGGCTTCATAAGCCCCTTCTGTACATTCGTTTATTTGAAATAGATTCCAGAGATATCTATAAATAATTTGGGAAAATGCATGAAACCTTATGTATTAGGGTTTACCCTGTTTTTAAAGGGTTAGAGAGAGATCTTGCTGCTGGAGAAATTCCTGTTACGTCCCTCTGGCTTTTCTCTGAAGGGGCTGATGCTGTTTGCTGTTGAACATTGAATCACAGCCTGAACAGATCATGGGGCTGACTCAGTCTGGTCCTTCCTGTGTTTAGGAGGTCTGTCTGCATTTATTTGCATTTTGAATGGTCATGGGGTTAAGAAGTTATTCTTCATCTCCCTCTTCTTGGTCTATGTAGAGGTCTAATAGAGAAGCTAATCTCAGCAGTCATAGCGTAGCAGAAGCTGCTCTGCAGCACAGGAGTATGCAAGAGACACATGTCCTGCCTTCCAGGGCAAAAGTCAGTGTTATTTACTCCTAAATTTTTTACACAAAGAGTTTTCTGGCGGCTGGAGTAAGAGATGCCTAAGGAAAGAACTTAGCTCTTGACATAGAACATAAGGTTATAAAATAGAAATGATCAGAAATCTCACTTTATGTACAGCTATCATAAGTAAAGCTTGGTTTACTTGAAGAGGCTCTTTGTGAGTGTCTTGTTCTGTTGTCTGATTCTATAGTATTTCTAAAATTTGTTGCTAATCAAAATTGCTTTCTAGTCTTAGATTATAGCAGATTATAAAATTTACAAATTGTTTCAAAGTAGCCTTTAAATTAATGACTTATAAGAAAGAGTAGAATTCCAGAACTACTCTGTGTAAAAACACCTACAGATAACTACTGAATTTTCAGAGGTTTATGAAATTCTGAATTCCACATTTTTTATTTGTCAGTCAATAAAAATGGTAGGAAGACTTATTAATATAGTACCTTCTGGGAGCCTGGTGATGTTCGCTTGTGACCTTAACATTTAACTGAGGAGTTAGGATAGCAAAAGAAGTGCCAGTCGTTCTGCCCTTGTCTGCCTGGAGGAGCAGAGACTCTTCAGTTGTCGAGTATCCTGCATTTGTCTTTGTCTTCTGGTAAAGATGTTCATCATAGGGAGCATTCTCAGGAACCAGCGTATGTTAAAGTAGCATTTGAAAGTATTCACAGGAACTGAATTTTGAATGTATTTATAGCTGAAATCCGTTGCTAGGTGGGGTTTCTTCAACTGCAAAATGGAAGCGATGCCGCTATACCAACTGATCCAGGCAGTTACTCAACAGAGATCAGTTGGGTGTAAATTTATGTTTGAAACTTGCAGGAAGCATTTTCAGTGTGCCTAGAAAGCAAGCATTAAGCTGGCGAACATAATCTGAGAAATAATTTCATATACATAATAAAAAATGAGAAAGCTGTGTTGAGCTCTGGCTGCAGAGTAAGAGGAAAGAAGCAAAATTTGTTACTAATATTACTACCTCTCATGTAAATGTTTTTTCAGAATACTTTTCAGAGTTAGATAAGTGTTTGTTCTGTGTACTTAAGTGCATACATGTATACACATGTGCCTGTGTACAAAGTGAAATCCCAGCCCTGTTCCAAGTGAGGCACCCTTTTAATATTAAGTTCAGCGGAGGTAGGTTCTACCTAGAAGTCCTGAGGTACATAAGGAATGAGAGCATTTTGCTTTTGCAATAGTGTTACTCGTTTTATGCATCCTTTTTTCTAGTTTTAATTTGGGTCTTTAAGATTTTAAAACTGCAAATGTTTCCGTATTCGTGGTTTACAAGAGATGCTGTGAACAAGGGAGCAGGGACCTGAATCAAATCTGCAGTAGAACCTGCCACATTCCGAAGCCTGTGCTGAAGTGGATGTCCCATAGCAAACACACCTAAACCTCACATTTCCCAAAGGCAATGTTGAGTGTCTGGTTGAGTGTTTTCCCAACTTCTTTCTGGAGAAAAGTAGTTGTAAACTAGTCATGAAGACTGTTGAGAATTACAGTTGAACTAGTCACAATTTGGTGTTTTGATCTGGTTAACAGATATTGATGAATGCAAGAGAGGAACTCATAGTTGTAAAGTAAACTTCGTTTGTCAGAATACAGAAGGATCGTTCTACTGTGAGTCAAAGCAGCGCTGCATGGATGGATTTTTACAAGACCCTGAGGGAAACTGTGTTGGTGAGTGTGACCAGCAATGTGTTCGTAGGATGTGCAGCAGCACCAGCCAACTCCTCTTCCTTTTAGCCTGTCCAAGGGCTGTATATTGACTGCATGTAATTTTCCTCAAATCCTGCTGTGAATTAAATAAAAAATTGCTGTCCTTTTAAAGACATGTATACTTGCATATTGAATTTGAAAGCACAGCAGACCTTCATCAGCCTTGTCTTTGTAGCGCAATAAATTGAAATGAAGGAAAAGAAGTGACAGCTTGAAGAAAACAGACCGGAAAGGTTAAATAGCTTCTCTCACTATTCTAATTCTTTGTCTTCACTAGATATTAATGAATGCACATCTCTCCCGGAACCATGTAAACCAGGATTCAACTGCATCAATACTGTCGGGTCTTACACCTGCCAAAGGAACATGCTGACATGCAGCAGAGGCTACCACTCCAATGAGGAGGGAACCCGATGCATCGGTAAGGTCGGACTCCACTGTCTGGTCATGTGCCCTCTCAGAGGAAAAAGGACATTTCAGTTCTAAAAAGGGGGTTTGAGTTACCTCCAGATTCCTAAATTTATTTTAGGAATGGGAGTTTGCTGCATGCATTTGCTGTCCAAGCAGCTCAATGATTTGTTTGCACTATAGGATCTGCACTCATGTCTGACTGCTGCATGGAGTTCCTCTGGGTACGCCGATGACTTTGTTTTTGACTGCATATGGGATTTACAAATCTCCATTCTGGAGTGAATGTGGTTTAGTTACTTTTTAAACTCATGCTGTCAGTCAAAACCATGATCCTTTGCTATTTTTTTACAGTGTCTCACTGTAAGCGGTAGGAGCTGAAGCCATGGGATGCACAAACGAGAAACAATGAGTGTGGATGTTCTTTGTAGCACTATGAATGGTGTTCCCCATGTACATCCAGTTGTGTGTATGTTTGGAATAAATTCTTACTTTCTTTGTGAAAAGAGTGTTGAAATACTCATGTGGCTGCCACGCAGCTTGATACTGATTTGTATTTGTTCCAATGTGTTTATGGAGTTACTGACTCAGAGTAGCAGATTTCATCTCATATTAGCATTTGTTCTGTAAATGAGCACTCTAGGGACAAAGGAATCAAAAGTTTGGTCCTTGGTGCCCAAGGCAAGGCTGGCTATGTATTTTTGAGTTCCCTGTGTTCTGTGTTACGCGAACTAGGAAATTATAAAACAATGGCAGGGGAAAAAAAAAAAAAAGAAATGACAAATCAGTATTTTGGTTAGTGATAATATCCTAATAATTCCTACTGGTGCTTCCTTTGAATAAAAGGGAGGATTTAAAAATAAACAGAAAGTGCTTTTGTGATGTTACAGGTGTGTGGAAGCCGTGTTGGTCATGACTAGCAACTTGTAGTGAAAAATAGCAATATAGCTAGAAGATCCCATCTCCACATAAATATCTGCATTCTCCTTTTTGCTCTTCATTACGCTGTGTCTCCCATCATGATTTTACCCCCAGGACTATCCAGGTTATGCTTGGCCAGTGAGAAGGTGGGGAAGATCTGGAAGTAGCAGAAGATGAGGACAGTTTGTGTGTAACTGAGGAAACTGAGAAAGCTTCCTAATACAGCTCTAGGGGGTTGTGTTTCATAAACTTGGAGCAAAGTAGTGCAGTCTCATTTGCTGTCTTACTATATAGCAGCCTGAAATATTTTGGCTGTTACAAAGAGAAGGTCCAAAAGTCCTGGCTCTGTCAGTTGCTGTGAAGACACCATTCTTCAGCTGGTTTTGATCAGTCCTGTTTCAGCAAAGTCAACTGCACTAGGTACGTTTGCACCACCTGAAGTGTGGTGACCCTGAAATTGTATTTAGGGTTACCACCATGCCAGCATCTCCATGAATACCATTTTTTGTCACAAGTCAGCAATTGTCCCTGAGCAGCTCAGAAGTCCTGGATGTAGTGCTAACGGCCTTCGTTTTCAAGCCCCGCTAATGGCTAGGGCAAATTATGTTCCTAAATTTCAAACTGGTGTTTTACAGCAAGAATCCAGCTTTTTTTTTTCCCCCCAGTTGTTCCTAAAAGAGAGTGACTGTGTGTAAATATGTGACAGAGGAGGAAATTGCCATTATCCATACAGCATTTATATCTTTAAAGCATGATGAGATAACACAATGTATTGTAATTACTGATGATACTTTGTCTCCACTCCATGATTGACAATGCTTTTAAGGAGCAGGTATAAGGAAGCTTCTCTAGTTTGATTTTGGGAAAATGAATGTTTAATGTTAATTGGTGATTTCCCTGTCTTTGCTGTGTGCATTCTGTTTGTAGTTTGTATCTTTTGGTATTTTTTTTTGGTATGACTTTCTTCAAGTAGGCAGAGAGCATGAAGAAAAAAGAAAAGCATATGGTCTTAATTTCCCCTCTCTGTGATAAAGACTGGTTTCCTTAAGGCATTACAATAGCTAATTACATTCCTGATTCAGATTTATTCACAGTAATAAATACATCATCTGCACATGTTTCTCCAGCAGAAACTGTGCTTGTATGGTCATCTTCTCTGTTTAGGCGATTCATCTCTCTTTAAAATGTTCCTATTTTGTGATTTAGTAAATGAGTTATTAAAAACTACTACTTTTATTTAACTGAAAACTACTGTAACTATTGTGAAATATAGCCCACTTCTGATGCTGTTGTGCCCTAGAACTAATTAAAGTCTGGATGCAATGGAATATATTATTTGGACAAACAAATGAAGTGGTCACACACATGAATTCATTACAAATAAAACTATGAAATTGCATCTGCATTAGGAACTTCCTTGTTTTGATGCTACCTCTGATCTTCAAAGAAAATGAGGAGACAGTGTTTCAGCAGGAATCTATGAGCCTGTCCTTGCTTGGCGAGTGGCCTTTCCTGCCGTCCCTAGCCCTCATGCCAGCAGGGACTGTGTGGGTGGGGATCTGTGCTGAAATATTGAAAATTTGCTTGAATATTGAAATTGCTTGCGCCTCTCATCAGGGTTCACATAATCTCCACTTTTCCACATGCAAGTTTCTGTGATAAGTAACTTGCTCTCACTTCCCTAGCATTTTCGCAGCAAGTGACCGCTTTCCAGAGCGCTCTGCAAGGCTCTTGTTTGATGAAGAACTGCCCAGGAACCCTTTGAAATGAAACAGTGCTCAAATTTATGACTTCAAATAGGGCAGTATGGAGAAACCTCAGCCTTAGACTACCAACCTAATTAATATTACATGAACAGGGATTTGGGTTGTAAAGTAGTCAAAGGTGTGAATAGTAGGAAGGAAGCAGGATCTGATGGCTTAGGAAATGGCAGAACGCAGAATACTTGAAAAAATACAAGTTTCCGAGGGTTAATCAGACTTTTTGATGCTTCTTGACACAGATGGTAACAGGGATTTGTTAGACACTGATGAGCCTATTTAGTCATGTTGCAAGTCTTGTAAATCAGCGTGTATTGAAAACTCTCATCTTCATCTGAGAATTTTTAAATGAGATTGGAAGTGATGCATGTGAGTGGAGAAGCAACCAATTTGTTGGTATTGGATTTTGGATGAGAGGCCATGAGGAATATCAAAATGTGAGTTGACTGAGAAAAGAAAAAAGATCAACATTGGGAAAGAGCAAAAGGTAGACAGCAGAAGCGAGATTGAAAGGGCAACTTGGGATGAAAATAGCAATTGCTTTAATTGAAGGGATGAGCAGAATTTCTGGCTAGTTCTTGTTTTGCTTTAAATGGCTTCCCGTGACTCACGTAATGGCAGAACATCAGAATAGGTTGTTTAAATGTCATGGTTTGATCAGAATCAAAATGTGTTTACATTAAAATGCAGAATATGCTGGGAGAGCTCCATTGCAGTTACAGTTACCATTTTCACTTTTAAGATAATGTATTGCTTTTCAAAAGTTTGACTTGGAGATATTGTAAAGCTGACTCAGAGAAGAGCACAGTGGGAAAAGCTGATATTCTTTGTTCTGCCCAGGGGACAACCCTAATGGTTTCTATTCCTGTTATTTAATTAATTAATTTTGTTCTCTTCGTAAACATTGGTTTTCAACAAACTATATTTAAACTAATTGCTTTCTCTGGTTCTGCAGATGTGGATGAATGTCAAACTGGCGTACACCGTTGTGGCGAAGGGCAGATTTGTCATAATCTTCCTGGGGCTTATCGTTGCGACTGCAAGATGGGATATCAGTACGATGCATTCAGCAGAAGCTGCATTGGTATGTAAGGCGCAAGATGAGATGAAACGACTGATTGATTGAGCCTTGGACCTCAAGGCAGTATTTAGCACCACTGTAGTGTGCAGTTATTAGTTCTGCAATGCAGTGCCTCGAAAGATAATGGAATCACCTCCAAAGCAGCTGTCGTTCAGCGCAACCGGCCATTTAGAGCTCTGCCACTCCGTGCTGTGATTTTGGACCAGGTGCCCTTGGTTTGGTTTAGCTGCAGGTTATCAAAGTCATCTGCAAAGTACTTTCCTACAGGTTACACTTCTGCTGCTGTAGAAATTTATCTTTCTGAAGATTTCACAACTTCCTTCATAAGAGGCTATGATACAGCATTTTGTATTTTATCGCTACTGTACACCAATTAGAGCACGAAGTCAGACAGCATAAAACCCGAGGTTGCAGCATTTCGTGCTTTGCAAATCAATCTCTGACACTTTAAAAAATATCCTCCTGCATCTCGTTTGATGCTTTTGTTTTTAAGTTGATTGTATATTTGCTTTTTTTGCTGGCAGATATAAATGAGTGCTGGAATTACCCTGGACGCCTGTGTCAGCACACGTGTGAGAACACCCCTGGGTCCTACCATTGCACTTGTTCTTCTGGTTTCCGCTTGTCTTATGATGGGAAGCATTGTGAAGGTACCAGACATTTTTTCCATGAAGAGGAAATTGCAGTGTGAATTGAGGGACTTTAGAGAAGGAGTTGAGGTGAACTGTAAATACAGTAAACCCATGATTTATGTGTGCTCAGATTTGCAGATATTCAACTGAACACTCAAACTGTCAGATGACAGCCAAGTTTCTTCTCTTTCTTCCTTTCCCCTCACATACTTTTTCGATTCCTTCCAGATGAGAGAAAAGGGGAACAAAGTTACGATAGGAGATTTTTCATTCAAATTTTAATAAAGATGAAACTCGGTACTGACAAACTTGAAAAAATTGATTTTGAATTGAATGGGTATTTTTTAAGTTCTCCATGATATTTTTTTTTTAGGGCAATGATTACATATTTTTAATCAACTGTAACATATAAGGTCTGAAACAGGTGTTTGCATGTGTGTGTGTTTTCACTGGCATACATAGATGTGAAATTCAGGTGCAACAGACATCCTCACGCTCCTTGGCATTTTGCTTAGGGAACAGAAACATCTTCTTGGGACAAATTAGTCCATTCTTATTCGCTCTGACTGGAAGGATCTGGCAGCTGTTCTCAGAGGCAAGAATTGGTGGAAGACACTGTTCTGAACCATTGTGGCAATGTCTGTGGGTTTGTTTTTGGATACAGATGTGAATGAATGCGATACTAGTCCCTGCAGCCAGGAGTGTGCCAACGTTTATGGTTCCTATCAGTGTTACTGCAGGCAAGGTTTCCAGCTGGCAGAAGATGGGCATTCGTGTAAAGGTAAGGCTGCTGCTTTGTCAGGTCAAGTTAAATATGTGTATACTCTTTAACAGTCAATGCTAACTCATTAACGGTAAGTGCTGTTGAACTCTTAGCAGCACCTAATGCTGCAAGTGATGCCTAAGGACGATTCTGAGTTACACCCTGCTGCGGAAGCTGCAATGGGTAACTCCAGCTGTTGGAAAATTCAGTTTATTTTCATGCCTCCTACTTGAGGCTGGCACACACTTGTGTGACCATTGAACGGCAAGATCATTGTTTCATGGGGCCAGAGTTTATAACTGAAAAAAATTAGGAGGAAAGATATGTTTACCTGTATTGCAGCCATGGTTGAGTGAAGGCTTGCTCTAACTTCTGCTTGTGGTGGATGAATGAGGAGTAGAGTGATCAGAATGGAGAAAGGAAGGGGTTTATCTGTTTTCTTGTTGTTACAAACGCCAACACATACTTTGCAGAGTCTATTTAAGAAGTGGTGAAGAAACCCACGTTCTTCCTAGCACAAGGAATCTCCCAAAGCAATTCTAGAAGAATTACAGGTGTACCAGGGAGAGTTTTTCAAAGTCAGATGTGCCCTAGACTTGTTGTTCTTTTCCGTAAGTCCATACTACTTGCAACCAGTATTTTTGGGAGCAGTCTTTTGTTCAGCATTTCAGAAAGCACCATCAGCTGTCCTAGAGCAATTTCAAACTTTCATGGTTGCATTCTTGTTTAAGAATATATTATAAATGTGTCAAATAAAAATTTCCTTGTGTTCTACAGCCTCCCTTTTCAGATTTCTGGTTTTCTTTGTTTCATATGTTTGTAATTGTGCTTTTTCCCCAGATATCGACGAGTGCACACAAAGTGCAGGCATTCTTTGTACTTTCCGGTGCGTGAATGTTCCTGGTAGTTATCAGTGTGCTTGTCCTGAGCAGGGATATACCATGGCAGCAAATGGAAGAACCTGTCGAGGTAATGGGGAGTTTAGGAACTGAAAGGATTATATCATGAAGCTTTAATCCTTGGAATGATCTAAGCCATTATGGTTATTCAACCAAGTCTCCATTTTTTACATTAGTCACTGTTAAAAAGCCAGTATTTGACAAAGTTGCCAAATACTGGTATCTGCAATGTCAGCTTTATCCTGTGTTAGAAAATGTACTGTGGCAACTCAGCTCTCAATGTGAGCTAATTGTTTAAATGAATTCCTAAGGGAGCCCACTTCACCATTCAAATTGGGGCCCTTGTTTACTTGCACGAGCTGTATGTCCACCGTGGCACAGCAGTAAGTGATCTGTTTTTTTAGAGGTGCCAGATGTAGAAATTCGTGGCTTCATTAGGAGTTGCAGTTTCCTGCCCCAGAAAACTGGGAGAGGGAAGGTGGGAGCTGTAATAGGGACTTGGACATCCAGAAGTCTGCCACCTAAGCTTAAACATGTTGGCATTAGTAAATGTTAGTGTAAATTATACATATCCTCCACGCACACCTTTTCTCCAGAATCATCGAAATGTCTTCTGGGTGTCTGGTGCTTTTCATCTGGTGTGCAGCTGTCTTTTTCTGAAGTAAAAATCCCCCATTTCCAAAGGATGCCCTGACTGGGTAATGATGATTGAAGATCTGATTACCTTTACGTACTCTACATGCATTCCTGCAGTCGATTACATGAACTACCAGGCATTTCCTGCTCTTAGTTTTTCAGGAACCCTTCACATAACTTTTGGTTATGTATCTCCTCTGCTTAAATTATCTTCTCAGTGGTAATGGCAGTGAATTTACACTGTGTAAATCATGAATGGCATGAGCATATTTGATCCTGACTTTGGAGCAGAGAAGCAGACTAAATGAAAATTAAAATATTTTTGAAAGCTTTTTTTTTTTTTAATGTGTTTTTAAGTATGACTTCAGCATGCAGTTATATCCATGTGCATTTAAATTCTTGTGTAAAAGTCACCTTCAGAAACCTGCAGCTATAACTCTCCTCAGGCTTGTTAGTCTCCTTGGGCTTTTTTATTTCGCCCCCTGCTTTGAGTGCTGGCATATTAGTTGCCACCTCTGCCAGCAGTGAGATTTGAGCTGAGGACATCTTCCACAGTTAGTAGTGTGAGTCACTGCGTTAACTGGCCAGCACAGCTCTCCCGAGTTGGAGGCACCCGGCGTGCTCCAGACACTGGAGGTGGAGGAAAAAGGTTTGCCACATGGACCTATGGAACTCACTTGCATTGCATTGTTTGTGTGATGAGAAATCCTCCCTGCGCACTCAGCCTGCGTGGAAATGGTTCCTGTTGTATAGACTAGCCCTGCTAAGTGAGCTATACAGTAACGCTTGGAAAAGCTTTTCAAAGTACTTATGCCACTTGGTATGTGCATCCTCCTTAGAGGGTGAAGGTGGTCTGCTTGCAAAACGTGGCACGTGTGTGGCAGCGCTGGGGGATCTGGCAGTTAGTTAGGTGCTGCAAGTAACCCTCCAGTACGTGCCCTTTGTTTGAGCTCGGTAAGTTTGTAGTTCCAAGTTTGGGCAGGCTTATATATTAGGGTCTCTGAAATCGTGGTCAGAGAAACGGTCTGAATTGATGTCGGCTGCACTATACTCAAGAAGACTGTCTTGGTTTCCACCAGCTAAAGATCTGGCTCCAGTTGCTCATCATCTGACCAGTTCTTAAGAGTTACTGGTGGTACATTCTTTGTACCTTTTTTTTTTTTAACAGAGGAGTTGTATCTCATGTAATAGCATCGCAACATATGGATCTTTTGGGAGAAACTGCCTATGGTATTTTGCAGCACAGCCAAACTGGTGAAGTGAGTGCTTTCATGACAATGATTGCAATATGGAAGAAATTTTCTTTTCACCTAGGGGCACTTCTGAGTATCAGCAAGGGATTTAATTTACTTTGATTCTCTCCTACTTCCTATTGTATACTTTTCTTTGCAAGACTTTTAAACCAGTCAGTTCAGGGTATGAGATCAGTTCTCATCCCAGGGGAATGGAGGGAGTGGGAGGTTATAGTTTTCCTCTAAGAGTCTCTCTCCTTTGTGTCAATTGGCAGAACTGCAGAGCCCTACACAGCCCACGTGGTTTGTCTGTTAGCATTTATTTCATTTTAAACCCTCCGTGCGTTGTCTAGACATTTGGGAGTACACAATGTGACTGGGAGATCTTTGCCAATATTTTCTGCTCAAGCTGGATCCTTGTTATTGCATCTGGTTTTCAGCATTTAAAGGTCCATGGCTTGGGCCTTGTGCATATGTATTATTTAGGGAACCACGTTTATGCTCTAGGCCATAAAGTGTCTTTGAGCTTTAAATGTTCTTTTTCATCTTCTGCAACATTACTTCTCATTACAGGGGTATATTTATATTTAACTTAAATTTTCAAAAATGTCTGCCTTGCTCTAAAGTGTTGTTCTTAAGTTCCCATATTTCATAGCAGTCTGGTGGAGCTTACACCTCCTGGATCACACAGCTGTGTGGTTACTTTGCATTGTATTTGCCCCCTGCTTTAATCCAGAGCAACCCTCACACATAGTTGATTTCTTTTCTTGGCACAGTCCAGCTTTCTCCATTCTCAGAAACTCAGTCTTGTTGGCTTTTAATGTGGGTTGGTTATTTTCTGATGGGGTTTGTTTGTTACTGAGGGACGGCTTTTGTCACAGTAGGCTGTGTAGGCAGACATAGGGTGTCCCTCCATCCGTTAGGTGTGTTTGCACAGTGGAGGGGAAGGCCTCTTTCTGCAGACTGGCTGATGGGGGAATGTTTGTTTGCTTGGGCTATGTGGACATTTGACAGCCTTGTCTATGAAGATGCAGCCATTGCGATCACACGTTACGTGTTGTATGAGGGATTTATAGCAGTGGCCACCTTTCATCAAGGACTGTCCCTCATACTCCAGTGCTTGCACCCAGTGTCTACCCCATGCACAAGTCTGTGTACACACTCTGTTGTTTGAGAGCGGTTAGATGCTTAACCAGCTACTGAGCTTATCACACATGCACTGTGCTCACGGGCTGAACAGCTTGTTTAGAAATGCCACACATGACATAGTTTCGTTCTTAGATCTACCATGTGGTTCAGGGAGTCCCAGTGACCTGTGAAGCTGTAAAGATTGGCCCATCACTTTCAGGAAACGATTGAAAAACTATCTTCAATTGGAACAGCTGTGGAAAGCTTAGACAGCAGCTGCGGGGACGGACAGGTTGCCTGGTCTGAGAAGTTTAGGGTTCCACTGCCTTAGCCTACCACTTTCTAGTTATTTTATTCTGTTTCCTTTCAGCCTAGTTAGTAACATGACTTACAACACATCTCTGACACCTCAGGAGCAAGGGGAAGTATGACAACACAGGCGATTCTGTCTAGATGTTCATGTTTGGATTTTATTGCAGTGGGAAGTGGCAAGACAGGACTACCTTGGGCTTTGAGAACTATTTTTCCTTCTCATGTTTATTCTCCACTGAAAGTTAAACCCTGTGTTGCATCAGATACGTTTGGAATGAGAATAGCTAGGTTCACAGGTGTGTGCCAATGTTTGCGAAGTACAGGTAAAGAAACACACTTCCCCTGCGGTAGAAGGCCAGCCCTGGCCATGCGCTGGGTGGCTGCAGCTGGCCACGCTCTCTGCCAAGCAGGGGAAGGACATGAAAGGATCATAAGCTGCTTGTAGGGAAGAGTGAGCTCCCTTTTTTATTGCACACGCTGCCAAGTGGTATTGTCGTCTCTTACTAACTGATAATGTCAAGGAAGGAATTTTTTTTCTGCAGAAGACATAGGCATTTTAGCAGAATTGGAATCAACGTGATTTACCCTGTCACTCCAGATGCCAAAAAGTGTCTATGCACAGAGATGAACCTGACACACCTCACCTGAATGTGCATTTTCACATTCCAGTGTCTCCTCTGGGTTCTCGCAGTGCTGGTCTGCAGGCAGCAGGCACAAGTACTTAAGAGGTAACACGGAGCCGAACCCACAGACTCCTCTTGCTTCTCACGCACAGAGTCTCATAAGCATATTACAGCCTAGAAACTTTGATTACATTTTATTTTGGAACTTAGCATGTCTTTTTCCTTGTGTTTCTTCTCATTAGATATTGATGAATGTGCAATAGGAACCCATAACTGTTCAGCTACAGAGACGTGCTATAACATCCAGGGCAGCTTCCGCTGCCTGTCCTTCGAGTGCCCTTCCAACTACAGAAAAGTATCTGACATGTAAGTATCGCCATCACAACGAAGCGAGCAGCCCTGTCCAGTGGCTGTGGATGTCACGAAGGGCTTTAATTTGTGGGTGGGTGTAAGCGCTCAGAGCTCTAAGAAGATGCTTCGGTACCCGGAGCACACACACTTTCCCCATATAGAGTTTATGTCAGTTTTTGCCTCTTCCTTCTTCCATGCCCTAGAGCCCCCATTTGCCCTCTAACTGCTGCTATAACAGCAGTCATCAGAGCTTGCAGATCTACTTGCTTGCAGCTCTAAAAGGGCTCTGGTTATAATTAAGTTTAAAAAAAAAAAATCTTCTATGCTGCTTATATCATTGCAGTGGCTGCCAGGCTGCTCAGTGCACCACTTTTACAGTGGTTTTGGGGCCCCTGTTTAATATTCAGATTGCAGTTCTCCCGAGATTGCTGAAATGTTGAGGGGGAGCAGGATAATGAGCTTGCCAGGCGATGGGGTTCCAGGAATGGCACATCCCCATAGCTCCCAGCTCCTCAGCAGCTGAGGCTCGGCAGCCCCAAACTCTCCCTACCTCGATGGCTGCCAGTGCCATCTTTAGTGGCTTATGACTTCAAACATGCTTTTCCTGCCTTATAGAACTGAGCAGCTTTACAAGTTGAGGAGCTTGTTTCCCATTCCTGTGTTTTAGCTACCTTTTTAAGTGTGATTGCTTTCATTTTCTTGGAGCACTGGCCCAGGCTTGTGCTGTGAGTGATGAAGCTTGGGACTCCTCTTCCAAGCTCTGTGCTGCTTGCAGCATGACTCTGGCTCCTTCTTCATTGTGGAGCTTCCCAACGCAGCTCTCCGTGTCCGTGATCTTTTTCTTACAGTGTTGTACTCTGACAATTACATCATTTACAAATGCTTTATGGGCACTGTAAAAGCAGAACAAGCAGCTGGTAATTACACAGCTGAAGTCTGGGACTCCTGTTTCTCTAATACTTTTGCAATACTCTGAAATACATATATTTTTACCTGCTATTACACGGGCGCTGAATGTACTTCATTTCTCATCTCTTAGGAGGTGTGAACGAATCAGTTGTTTTAATTATCTGGACTGCCAAAATACCCCGGTGCGCATTACCTATTACCAGCTGAACTTCCAAACCAATATTGTGGTCCCAGCTCACATTTTCCGTATTGGACCATCGCCTGCCTATGCTGGAGACAACATAATCCTTACTATCAACAAGGGCAATGAAGAAAACTACTTCAGCACTCGAAGGCTGAACTCATACACGGGCATTGTCTATCTTCAGCGACAAGTGAAAGAGCCTAAAGACTTTTTGTTAGATGTTGAAATGAAACTGTGGCGTCAGGGAACATACACTACTTTTCTTGCCAAAATTTACATTTTCATCACAGCTCATGCGTACTGAAGCGTGTATTGACATTGAATTTTATTGGTGCTATGCTCTTCTACCAAAGCTTAATACTGTTGAACTGGCATTTAATGTATCTAGCCTTTATATTATTTTTCTGTCATTGCTTTAAGCTTTTTTATTGGTTGTGTAAATTAAGTTAATTTTTATCTTTTTTTTTGTTTCCTTATGTAATTCTTTACATCATCATTTGACAATGAGCGAAGGAAGGGTTAGAGAGGCAGTACATACATTGTGTTAAATGCTGGAACCTTTTCTTAGCAATTATTTTTAGGTTTAGTTACATCTGCAGGGGATTGCACTAGAGAGGAAAGATGTTCACTTGGGAGTGTTGTTTTTTGCCACTAAGAGAAACCTTGAGCAATTTCTCTTTATTTCACAAACTTACGGTTTGGCTCAGCCACTGACTTCACCGAGGTTTCTCTGTGTTGAGATGCTGTGTCGAAGGCCGTACAATGTACACTGATGGTTAGCTCACCTCGTATTACCGGTTTATTTTCCTCTTTCCAGCTTTCATAATATGTTGCCTAAAAATATATATAAATAAAAGAAAACTCCACCAGTGAAAAAGCCTATGATTGAGTCTTGCTTTCGTAGGACTACTCATACGCTAACTATTTGCAAGACCAAGGCCTTGAGAGAACGTCATGCTTGAGGGTAAAAGCTCACATTGCCATCTTTAGTAGTTGTCTTTATAGGTGCTGGGATTCCTCTCTGTACAGACTCATTCTCTTTAGGTAACTATAAGTGCAGATTAGATGCATTGTAATTCTTAAAGAAATATCAAAGAGAAACATGGAAATAATGAAATAAACAATTACTGCTCCTTATTTTAAAGCATGGGCATGCCACTGAGGAATCACTTGCAATTTTAAATAAACAAAAAAGGGAGTTGCTTCTCTTCTTCAGGAAAATCGCTTCAGTTGTGTTACTAACTGACGTAGAGGAAAATGCTACTTAAATTGGCAGTTTGTGTTATGCCATTTAGAAAATAACGTAACCTAAGTTTTGAGCTGGGTGTCCTTTAGTTCTGCAGGAAACTGGATGAGGTCCAAAGCTGAAGGCCAGATGTACAAAGCATAGTATAATCGAAGGATTTGTTAGAATTTAGAAATTAATATCAGAACTTCTTTATGGGTTTTTTCTTTTTTTTTTCCTCCCAAAAAAGCAAAAAGCTCCAGTGTTGAAATTTTCTGAGCTTCCTTTGTTCCAGCTATAATTATTCTGCAAAATGTTTTAAAGGAAAACATAGCTACAGTATATTGATGTTTAGTACACTGCAATTTAATAATCTGTTCTTTTCTACAGTCAATCTTCTTTTGACTAGTGTGTACACAAAAAAAATGGAGAAATCAAATCGTATGGCTTTTTAAGCCATAATCAACGATTTTATTATATGGTAAAATATTTGTTTGAACTGCATCTTAAAATCTTGTAAACACCACCTGTCTGGTGAGAGGGGAGATGTACTGTATTCGCTGTATCCCAAGGCCAATTTCTACCACTTCAAGTCACTTCTCTAATTTGGACTCTTTTATTGATAATAAAGTGCAAATCTTTCTGTATCTGACATTATAAAGACCCATTATCGGGGAAAAATTATTGCTATTCCCCAGCTGTAAAATATGGGATATCAAGCTTTTTATTGTTTTTTTTTCTACAAAAATCATTTTGTAAAAATGATCTTCTTCCATACATCTTTTGTTTTCCATAGTTAACAGGTTCGCAAGCATTTAGCGGGGAAGTGCCAACTGAGAAGCACATGTTTATGCAATTTGTCATTTCAATTAATGCGTATCTTACAGCTACAGGCCTGGCAAGATGGAGAGGCGGCTGCAGCAATGAGTAGGAGAGCCTTTCACATTCGTTATGCAGTATACGTGCTAAGTGGCGATACATTTCTCCGTGCCCCAGTGGGGCACATCAAGAGTCACCGAAACCCAGAGTTTTCCATCAGCATTAGTATTTGATTGAGCGTAAATAATATTCAAGCCTCGACAGTCTTTCTTGTCAGAGAACAAATGGACAAGCCATTTGTTACTTGGAGACCTTTTGCTGACTGAAACCAGACATAGTCAATCATATTAAGGATCTGGCGGTTTCTAACACCATCTTCTCATTTTCTAGACAGGTAATTGATGAAGAAAGTTTTAGGCTTTGCATACTATTACAAGTAAAATGCTATGTTATGAAAAAACATGTCTTCATCAGCACTGTGTCCAGTAGGCACTCAAAAAGGTTAGAAATAGTTGCTTGGTGCAACTGGTCAAAGCAAAGGAAAGGCTTATTGTAGATAATTTCACATTCTTCTGTTCCAAAAATAACCAGAGGCATCTTTTACCAACCCAGAGTGTATGCCCTGTCAGTTTTGGTAGGATCCACAATGCTGGGGCAGTTAGCAGTGCTTCCTTTGCTTTTCCTGAGGACAGTGCTTGTGATTGAGCTTGGACAGACACATCCACTAAAGACCCACTGACAGCCGAGGATGTTCTTCCACTGGGTGGCGATGGCTTTGGACTGGAATTTTTGTCTCCTGCAACTCCTCTAGCTCCTGCAAGGCCCAGTTCCTGTCTTCAGTAACGCTACTTCCACTTTATTTGGCTGGGTAACCTAGGCAGATCATGCATGTGTGTCGACACACACAAAAGAAGGTCTCAGTGAGAAGAGTTCAGGCCTGGAATGGCCTCTTATACTTTCTTCAAACAACAATAGCTTTCTGGAATTCTCTCTTGAACAGCCATATTTTTCTTTTTCTCTTTTTTTTTCTTTCTCCATTTCTAACAAGTGAGTTAAGTAGGTGGGTTTTTTTTCTCTCTCAGCTTCTTCATGGCCCTCCCCACCCCTTGCCTGTTTGGGGTGAATTAAGAACAGCTACCCAAGAGCTATGCAAGCTAATAAATTCACGAAGAAGACAACAACTGCAAATTTAATGAGGATTTATAGAGTACTTGGGGCATATGAGTATATATGCGTAAAAACTCAGATTATTAGTATGTTCCCCAAATTGGAAATGGCCTTTATGTGACCTGTGTGAACAATGCATGTTCTGCTTAGCTTTGCAGGTTACGCACTCCTGCCTCTATGGAATCTGACCTCTCTGTACCTGGCTGTTGTATTCCTTAGGAGATCCAGTGATCCCAGAGACTGAGGAACATCAAATGTTTCATTGGAAGGAAGAAGAAATTAAAATCTGCGTGTTTGCAGGTATTGGTATTTCAGAGAGGAGGGGAAAAGCTGACCCTCCTCCTGGCCCCTCTGCCCTTAGCGGGGGTCGCTCCAGAAGACTGCTCCCTTGCAGACAGGTTTCACCTGCCGGAGACAGGCAGCACACGGGGTGCTGCCCTCCTGTAGGCTCTCCCTGAGCCCCGGTGGGCAGGGGTCATGAGGAAGGTAATCAGTGGCCTCCCTCTCTGCCAGCTGGTGGGGCTTTGCAGATGAGCTGCAGGTGGCAGCGCTCAGCTGTTGGGCGGAGCTGGGCCCCTGGTGAGGAGCCATTTCTTCTCTAGTTCACTGCTTGTGCTTGCCCCTTTGCTTGCTTACCTGGCTTTGGGGGCTGTAGTGCTCGGTAAAATGCTGCTCTTCACAGTCCAGCCAGATGCAAGAGTGCTGAAAGCTGCGTGCACAGGATGGAAAGCAATGGAGAAGAACAATAAAATCAAACAACAGAAACAAAGTAAGATTTTGCAGTTTTCTGGTAGTGTGGTAGGCCGTTACAGTGCTGAATTTGGGAGGTTGTGCAGTCCTGGGATAAAGTCTTGAGTATGTGATTAAAATTGGTGTCTTTTGCGGGTGGGTAAGTTTTGTGCTTCCCCTCAGACTTTGCAGAGTGAGGAGGTGCTTTCACCTGCTTTGCAGGATGCAGGGAATCTGTTGGAGATTCTTTATCTCCCTTGTTATTCTCTATAGCTCATAGAGTCGTTAAGGTTGGAAGGGACCTTTAAGATCATCGAGTCCAACCATTAACCTAACCTGACAAAACCACTTCTAAACCATATCCCCAAGTACCATGTCTACCCTTTTTTTAAAAACCTCCAGGGATGTAGGTTTTTAAACCACCACCTCCCTGGGCAGCCTATTCCGATGCTGGATAACCCTTTCAGTGAAAATTTTTTTCCTAATATCCAACCTAAACCTCCTCTGGCTTAACTTGAACCCATTTCCTCTCATCCTATCACTTGTCCCTAGGGAGAAGAGGTCAGTCCCCATCTCTCTACAGCTTCCTTTCAGGTACTTGTAGAGAGTGATAAGGTCTCCCCTCAGCCTCCTCTTCTCCAGGCTGAACAGCCCCAGTTCCCTCAGCCACTCCTCATCAGACTTGTCCTCCAGACCCCTCACCAGCTCCGTTGCCCTTCTCTGGACACGCTCCAGCACCTCAATGTCTTTCTTGAAGTGAGGGGCCCAGAACTGAACACAGTNTCAGCTGGCAGTCCACCAACACCCCCAGGTCTTTTTCTCCTGGTCAACTTTCCAGCCACTCCGCCCCAGGCCTGTAGCGCTGCATGGGGTTGGTGTGACCCAAGCGCAGGACCTGGCACTTGGCCTTGTTGAACCTCATACCGTTGGCCTCAGCCCATCGGTCCAGCCTGTCCAGATCCCTCTGTAGAGCCCTCCTACCCTCAAGGAGATCAACACACCCGCCTAGCTTGGTGTCATCTGCGAACTTACTGAGGGTACACTCAATTCCCTTGTCCAGGTCGTTGATAAAGATGTTAAAGAGAACCGGCCCCAGCACCGAGCCCTGGGGGACACCACTTGTGACTGGATGCCAACTGGATGTAAGAGGCCTCATGTAGGAGGCCCTGGCTGTTCTTCCCCATTTGTTTTGGGTTTTTTTTGTTTTTTTTTCTTCATCTTTCTATTGCTCCCACCCATGCCAGGAGGAAGAGAAAGTTCCAGCCATGGAGAATTAGGATTCTTGAGTAAAAATAGATTTTGAGGTTAAATAAAAAGTGTCTTCCCGCTTTCAGTGTTCTCTGCATCACAGAGACAGTCATTTTGAAGTGGCTATTGAAAACCAGGATTTAATTATATCCAGTTTCAGTGATGTGAAACTGAAGTCGCAAACTTGAGCCTTTTGTCTTCTAAAATACAATTCTTTCTCTTGTGCATTCTCTATAAATAGTAGTCAATGTGTAGGATTATTCCAGAGCTTTGGAGCCCTTCAGATAAGCTTCGCCCTTCAAGGGCTCCTGCCTGATGTCCCCTGGAATGTGCTGCTGGAGGAGCTGGCTGGCAGTGGCAGGCCAGCTCTGTGTCAGTCCTTGGCCTAAGGCCACCCCACAGACTCTTCTTGTTGCCGCTGGCAGTGTGGGAAGAGTGGATTCTCCCAGCTGCACCCCAGTGGAGAGGCTGGCTCGGCCCGGGGGGCTTTTTCAGGGCAAGATGGTGACATTGACTTTCCCTGAGCTGAGGCTTCCATTATGGTAGGGTTAAAAATCATAACATCTGCTCTGGATTTTCTTTTTATAGCTGGGGTTGGAGAGGAAGAGTGTGCCATTGTGGTGTCTCGCGTACTGTGAAGGGAGGGATAGGAGATCTTTTGTATATTAGTGAGTCTTCTGTGTGGTAGCCAAGAATTGTGCCAACTGCATAAATTCACAGCCAGATGTTTTAATTGCTTGGAGCTTGGGATGGTGTAATGGTAACGGTGGGCTGGAAGAACTGAACTGGTGGTGCAGGGTTTGGGGGAGCTGCTGCAGCAAAAAGGGCAGTCTGGTCAAACAGACAGACACCAGCCCAATGGGACGGTAACCCCAGGTTCACTCCAGGTAGAGAACTGGTCCCAGGGGAGGTACCTTGTACTTAGAAGTGATCCGGGGCTAGGTTAGTCAACATAGCGTGTATGAGAAGGCAGGTGGAAAGTAGTTCTGTGGTAACAGTCTGTAACTAAACCATTAAATCAAATCTCACAGAGAAATATCAAGTTTCTAAAGAGAAACACTGATTATGGAAAGGGCCATCTGAAGGAGTTGGAGTTCAACAAATTGTTCCCAATAGAATAAGTGGTGAATGCTGTCCTTGGGGGTGGGAGTGGGGGGAGATCTAAAATCTATTTTTGTTTTGGAATAATAGCAAAACGTGCAGTGCTAAACTCTCCTCTGTGTCATCATTTCTAGAAAGTTATTACAAAACATGTTAGTAACAATAGCTGATCCAATTTAAGGAAAATACATCCAAAATGGAGACATAAATGCCTTGAGAGAATGGGAGGATGGAGATGCCTTTCTCTGTGTTGATGAGGGTGCCTAATGGCAACAACACGGCCTCTGCTCCAGAGGGGGCTTTTGGCTCCCCGTGGTTACAGAACTACTGGTTGCAGCAAGATGCACCATAGAAGAGAATGGATCCTCCCCAGCATTGACGGCCAGGAGAGAAAAATGTACGTGGAATACTTTCAGTATTCAAAAAAGACTGGTAATCTTCCATGAGGCACATCTGGAGTGGAGCATTGCCATTTTTGGACTTTGAATAAACTATGTAAAATAGTGTTGATAAACACAACATGATCTTTTGAAGGTAACACATCACGATGAAAAGTTTGCTTTTTTGGTGATAAAGCAAATACTCTGACCAACAGATAAAGATCGTAGCAGTGAGAGGACCTTGGTGTGTGTGAGTGAGAGACTGAGTGGGCAATTTCCCACGTCTAACTGTGGCTTGGAACATCAAGCAGATGCAGCTCTCACAACCATGACCATGGAGGAAGTGCCCACTGACCTCCTAGTGTTGGGATGGTAAAGCGCAGCTCATAGCAGTTTGTACCATGCCAGTGCTGCAGCCATTGAAATGTAAAATGATCGTTTTCTTCTCTTATGGCCGTTCTTCACAGTAGATTTAGGAAAGACTAATCCCAGTTAATCTCATCTTTTGCAAAGGTCTGTTACAGTTAATCCTGTTATCTTTTCAGCTGCACCTTGAATAAATAGCTTTCACATTGACCGGGAGTGTTTCAGACAGAGTTTGGGGTTGATGAATGTAAAAGTGTAATTCTGGAGTAATGAGACAATATAGTCTGGAATTGCTACTATGAGTAGGGGAAGGACTGTGCCCAGCCATGAGTGTAATCACTGGCTACGTGTCATAATAACTGAACTCAACGTTGTACGTATTTGTCTAACTTAGATTTAGGACAAGTATGCAATATTATGCCAATATATTGTAATGATTAAGCTAACATACATGGACATGCAGGTGCTGTGGTATTGATGAGAGGAGCAAAAGATAGTCCTGTAAAGACTCATGCTTGACTGTCACTGGAGTTGGGAGGACTCAAGTGTGGCGTTTAGTCACAAAGTTTAGCGATTCCCAAAGCTGGCATAAGGCTTACTGCATTCGCAGACCAGGGGAGTCGGTAACAGGAGGTGCGGCTATCCATAAACTTTTCCAGAGCAGACACTCTCCTGTATTTTCCCATATATTAGGCCATGCTGCTCCAAACTATGATTCACATAAGCGAGAGTCTGCACTCTCCATTTATACAAAAGTAGCAGTTATTGATGTAAGTAATCCCATTAACTGGGAAGGCTTGAGTGCTCACCTGGTATTTAGAAGAGCTGGAGTCTGTTCTGGGCTCTCTCCAAATGGATAACTGGGCGCCAAGTGAATTGTGACGCACATGGCTACAACCTACATCCAGTAGAAGAGTTATAAAATAAACCCTTTACTTGACCCTGTAAGAGTACTAGCAACAGGGTACTTCATAGTCAGATAGCTATTGTTACCATTTAGAGGCTGGAAGAAATCCTGCTGACTGTTTGTTCCTTGTCGCCCGAGGATCTCCCATACCAGACACCAGGGATGGTACCGGTGCCTGGAGAGGGTAAGGCTGCGTGTGCTCTCTGGTGTCACAAACATGCAGCTCTTGTGGGCTGTGCTGTGTACTACTGGGCATCTCCTGCTAACTCGGATAGCGCGAAAAAAAAGGCAAAAAAAAATCCCTCAAACCACCAACCAACAAAAAACCCACCCTCAATAACCTTGAAAATAATGATTCCTTAAGAAAAATACTTAATTTTGTGAAGAAAGAGTTTTCTACAGTTTCCCAACAGCTGTTGACGCAGAGCTCCATTGAAGTGAATGGGCTGGGGGAAGTGAAGACACAGCTTTAATCATAACTTAATTTTCCTCTGGGGAGAGGAACAAAGAAACATACGACAGATGTTGTAATGTCGTTTGAATCGCATCTGGAAGACTCTGACATATATAATGATGAAGGCCATTTAAGAACATAGGTACCTATATGGAGTAATCATACTATTGTTCAAAACCATATCTTTCAGCTTGTAAATCAAGCGATCAGAAGAGGGTGAAGGCCAGGCCTCCTGTTCAGGAGGACACTCAAAATCTGGCAGACAGCATTAGAGCCACTGGGCTGCGTGCTGAGACTCCCCATCCTCCTGCCAGTCCTGCACCCTGCATGGAGATGGTGTGGGGGGTGTTCACTTGGTGGTGGCTGGGCTTCGGGGGCGGCTTGTTTGTGCGTTTTGTGATTTGGATTGGGGAGCGTCCAGAGAAGGAGGGGGTGGGTGTTCACATCTCTGCCGTGGGTACGTTGTGCGGGTGATCTGCGTGTCACTTGGGTAGAGTCTGAGTCCTCTGGCACGTGGTGCAGAATTGCTGTTTACGTGTGGTATTTCCCTGCTCAGGACTGCAGAAGCACCCTCAGCCCCACTTCACAACTTCCCCATCCTTGAAAATCCCTGGGCTTCAGAGTGTGTTTGGTAACTTCGGTACTTTTAACCCAGCAGCAATCTTTGTCTCTTCGTTTTATGAATTCCACTTGTAGCCTCCCCTCTTCTGTAGTTGCCTCCTGTAGGTTGTCTCGCTTTTACCCCGTTGCCAGGAGGTTTTTGTTTCATCGCTGCTCTCCCTTTTAAAAGGGCATAGGTCAGAAAGAGAAACATCCAAAAACCCATCAACCCTTTTTCGTTGATGCCTTAGAGACTGCACCAGTGTTAGCAGCTCGCTAATCCGCTGGCAGTACCCCTGAGCTGCCAGTCCAGAATCTAAAGAATAATATTATTCTAAATTACACTATGGCTTTAAACTGTGTAGTATTGCAGGTTTGGAAGGCAGCTGTTCTGTGCACTTCTGGGACTTTGCAGAGTGTGGTGTTGAATGAGCGCCCTGGGAAATCACTAATAAAACATGATTTATATTTTCCCAAATTCCACTGATTATTTTTTTATTTTTTTTAAGGAATTATGTTTCCTTCTTTCTTGGAGTGCTTTTGTAGAAGAAATCAAACTTAAGAGTTTAATGTTAAATATCTGTTCCCCCGTGGCCTTCATGTACCTTTTTTTGGTTTTGTTTTTTTTTTTTTGTGAGGGTATTGAATTTTTCAGTTTATGTCCTTAAGCATCATCTTCGCTCTGGGCCAACACAAGAAACAGCTTTGGGGCAGAGCAGTGGGCATTGCCGTGGCAGCGTCTGGCACCACCCGCAGTTGGCGTTCAAGCAGTTGAGTCGGTTTTGGCCCTGTTGCGACTGCAGACCTGCTTGGGTTTATTCTGATTTATTTTTTATTTTTTTAGTGGTGGCGTAGCTGAATGTCTAGAATGGTGGAAAGGGAGATGTTCGTGGAAAGCAGTAGTATAGCAGGAGCTGGTTCATAAGCTGGTCACAAACTAAAGGAATGGCGGGGGGATTTCTTCTTTTCTTTCACGTGCTGGCACTGGAAGACTTTGAAAAACAGAGTCCAAGACCAGCTGTTACCTGCAGTCGCTATTTTCCCAAACCTGCCAGTTGGCAGTGATTTCCAACTTTCCCCCTCCCGCCTTATTACAGTAAGTAGATTATTTTGTAGCTGGCTATCTTCCCCTGTCCAGGCAGGGCTAGCCATTTGCAAATGCAAATCAAGGTGTTTCGTTACCTCCATTGTATACTACAGCTGCTTCTTCAGAATCAGTAATGTAGAGATTTGCAGGCAGGCTCATTTTCTTTTAACACTGATCTAATTAGTTAATAAAATAATAGTTTCTCCCCCACCTTCTCTTACCTTTTTTTCCCCTCATTTCTCATCTTAGCCGCCAAAGAAATATTTTTCTCTGTTCTCACAGAAAACAATGTATTTGCACTTGCCACAGCGGTTCAAAGATAGCAGGAATATATTTTTCTTATGCTGGTAATTGCTTTTCTTGGTCATTAGTTGATCAAAGTGGAGGAAAGAGAATGGGGGCAGTCAGACTAAATAGATGTTTAGAGTAGAACCAGGACTAGAGCTTTTTTGGGGGTTTTGTTTTGTTTTCAAAGTGCTCAATTATTAGTTCTCTGCATGCGGGTGTTTTGCTGGTGAATACGAGTGTGGTACCAGTGAAGGCAGCAGGGTAGTTCCTCCATGGTGTAAAACAAGGCCGTGCCACTATGCTGCTGTCTACCAGCTGCTCCGGTGGGACCACGTTGTTTCCCCAAATTCTAAATCGAGGTTTTGGCCACACTGTGATCTGAAGGAGTGTGTAGCTCTAACACAGGTTTGTCTCACAAGCAAGCTGAAGCATTTTTTTTCCAACTATGAAAGCCTTTTTTCACCTGTCCTGCAAACTACACAGGCTGTAATGAAACACCGGGGAGCGGGGGTTTTGGTGTTTGGGATTTTTTTTTTTTTTTTTTTTNTTGCAAAGCTTGTATGGAATGTGAAACCGAAACATTGTATTAGCATCAACATTTGAAGGTCTTTCATCAAATCTGTTGCACTTAGTATATTTCATCATCGTTGCTCTATAATGCAATATTGCTGGTACTGGCTAGACAGACAGTCATAAATTCACTCTGTTGCTTCACTTGGGTTTTTGTGGGTTTCCCCCCGCCTCCCTCCTGTGTCGGGTTCCATGAGTTCTGGCGGATTTGCTTGGCTGCAAGAGTGCCGAGACAAACCAGTTTCTAGATTTCTCCTTATTTGGTTCAAGTGCCCTTATTGCTGTTGCCAAGAATATCCTGCACTGCGTGGCAAAGGTCCAGGAGCTCTCCACAGCCGCTTGGAGGGCTCAGGTTCCCAGCGAAAGTTTGGGCTGGGATGATCAGTACTGCAGCACAGCCTCTGACTGAAGGTGTGGGATAGCCTATGTGCAGTGCAGACCTTGTCCTCATCAGTTCACAGACACCACATTCACAGAAATGCTGGCATCTTTGATAATCCTCACGTTTTAGTTTGATGCTGAGATGAAAGATAACTTTTAATGTCAAACAAAGCTTGGCTTTTTTGGGAGAAGCCTCCCTGTTTATTTCAGTGGGATTTAACCATCTCAAGGTCCATGGTACCTATAAAGACTCCCAGAAATGTGGGAGATGCTCCAATTTGCTCTTTACTTCATGGAATAGTGTTCTGGAATAGACTAAGAGGATTTTTATGAGATTTCTGGAGAAATTATTACTGTCTTTCATTTGTGTACTGAAGGACCATCTTGGAAACAATGAACTACTAGAGTCGAAGCATTAGGGGGAAAGTGTCAGAAAGTATTACTGTATACTTATTGGAAGAGAAGAGGGCACTAAATTAGTCTTAGTGATTCAAAATGGTGCAATGGTGTTTTTCTGGGGTATGGAGGAAGTTAGATTCGATGACCTGACTGAATTTCAGTTGGGATTATCATAACTCCCTGTACCTGCCCTGTCCCAGACCTGTTGTTGGCTGCTGTGCTCTTTGGGGTGTTGTGGTACAGTTTTTCTGTGTCCTGAACAAGAGTTATACCTTCTCCTGCAAGTGGCAGCAGGGGTTCGGAGGCTGCCAGTCATCCCTGCGTACGTGCAATGTGCATTTGTGTGTGTGAACAAGGATGTTCCCCCGTGGGTAGCCTGGGAAAGCACAGGGCCAAACTTACGTCTGATACAGTACTGTTGAAGTTGACAAATTCGTGACAGGGATGAAATCAACGCAGTATTTCTACTTTAAAAAGAGGAAAAGCAGAAACACCTGGGAATAGGTTGGATCTCTGAGCACTCTTGATCTTGGCTTTCTTTGGTGCATGGAAGAATGGCAGAGGAGGAAAAATAGCTCTCTGGGATGGCTGATATGAACATTGTCAGTTTGCCAGAGAGGACCGCCATAAAGGAGTAAATGAAAGAACCAGATAAAAATGAAAACAAATAGGGGGTGTCACCCATGGAAAAACTGCCGGTTCCACAAAATTAAGACTTTCTTTTAAGTGCAATTGGTAAAAGCAATGACTGAACTAGTTGCGGTTATCCCAGCTGTGCTGTCAGCTAATGATCAGCTAGCAGGTATAATAAATATTTAAAACTAGCCTGAACAGCGCAAAATGTTAAGAACCCTAAAACAATAAACTGGATGGTTCATAACCTACTTTTAATGGGTACCAGTCGGGGAAGTAGCCCACCTCCCAGCTTTTCCATTTGTTCTGCCGAGCCCATGTTTTCTCAGCCGCAGAGAGGAGAAATGCACATCAATAAAGCCATGGACAGAAGGGATGAGCTGTTCACTACGCAGTGAACACCAGCTACTTGCGTGGTGGCATGCATGTCGGAGACCAAACATCGGGACAGACATGCTTTTGGAGGCTTTCTGTGGTGAAGAGCTGGAAAGCACCGGTTTAGGACATCGTGCCAGGAATTACATCCATCAGACCATAAGTGCTGAGGTTTACCGTGGTTCAGTGGATGCAGTTTAGTTCTGGGTTCTTGGCAAGGTCATTCTATAGACTTCCATGAAGTCATTGCAGTATGGCATGTGGCTGGCTTAAAAAATGGAGCAAAGCAAAACTCCCTCTTGCTGAAAGCTGGCAGGAACAGAAGGGAGGAGTATTTTTGACTATATGAGTGCGGGGCTTTGACGGGGGAGCTATCTGGCTTCGCTGGTTTATAACAGACTGACATAATGTTGAAGAAAGGAGCCAGAAGAGTGGGTGGATTTCTTGCTGGCGCTCCCGAGTACAGGAGCGTGGCTGGCATTTGTGATACAAGTGCACAGTGTGAGTGGGCGGCTAGAGATTGGGCTGCCCCAGGTAGCAGCCGTGACCAGGAGACTGCATCTCTTCCATCTGTGCCTGGCAGAAAGATTGTGGTCTGTCATGGGAACGCAGGCATCGCTGCGTTTGCCTGGACCTTTTCCCCTTATGTTTGGATGGTGGCACTGCCTGTGTGCTGCTGAGATGGAGGCCAGCCCACAACATGGCAATGGAGTTCTTGGGCCTCATTTCCATTGATGCTGAGGCCACCATGCACCACCTTAGCAGTGTATAAATGAATTTTGGTGGATATAAGTTGTACTTGCATTCACCATAAGGCTGCCTTAGCCTGGCAGAATGATGCAAAATGGGTTTAGTGCAAGATGCCTCGTTGGCCAAAAGGCCTCTCCTCCCTTCTGCCCTCTGTAAAACCGTGGTGGGACTTCAGCCGAGAGCGCTGTTTTGGCTTTGGCCCTTCATGGGGATGGTCTGTCCAAAGGACAGAGACCAGCTGTGGTACGGGAACCTCCTTGGGGGAAAAGTCCAAGGTTTAATTCCCTGTGCTGCTATGGACTTGATGTGACTGGGCAACTGCTTGCCCAGGACTACCTTGTTTCCTTGCTTTCCTCTCCATCCATTAACCCACATTGCGCAAACACTGATATTTACATGACTGATATTTTTATTTACTTTTTTTTTTTTTAGTTCCAGTAAAAATAAATGCAACCTAAGCATCTCAAATATGAGTTTAACTATTTCCTGTTTGCTTCAGTTTTTCTTATTCCTTTTGGGAAGAACTGAAACTAACTCTGCTACACCCACCAACACTTACCTCTTAACTCTTTTTTTTTTTTTTTTATGGTAAAAGATTTTTCTTAAGGATTTTAGGCTGATTTTACTGTACACATATTGCACTGAAACAACTGGCAACTTGTGCTTACTCTGAGAGCTGGGTCCTATAAATAGTATTTCATATGGCAAGTATGTAATACCTGTTCTCTGTGGTCTCTGCCACTAGTTTTAGGTATGGAAATGAGGTTAATGTTCACCTAAAAGCCATAACTTATTTGGAAACTCTTATCTACAAAAGTGTACCTTTTCCCACATTGCTGTGGGAGGGGTGAGAAGCGGTGATGGGCAGCAGCTTCATCTCTGGGAACAGATGGAAAGTGCAAAGCAGACATCTTCAAGAAGAGTTGACATTTTAAGCACTATAAAGTCTGCAGGGAGAGATAATATAATTTCTGAGATATAATGATATACTTGGAAAAAACACACAAGCTTTAGAGCATGCAAGCTGAAAAAACGTTTTGAGCCTGAATGCTTATTTCTTTTTACCAGTTTATCCTTACGTGCAATAAAGATGTTATCTCTTCCCTCAAACCTTGTCTTGCTTGTATTCCAAGACCTTCACATCCAAAATTATACTTGTAGGATTTGACTTTGTAACTTGCTTTCCTATACACGAAATCGATGTCTGCGTTTACCCACCTTTAAGGCATGCTGTATGTCCTGACGCTTGGCAGAGGATGGAAGAGTAAGGGTTTATTTTGCTGTTCTCATTGTTTTTACTGCTGAATGTTTATTTATCCATCAAGGCAGAATAAGCAGTCATTTCTACTGGATCTTAATTTAGATTACGGATATCCTAAGTACTTGAGTAATAATTTCATTGTTATTAGGTTTTAAGTAACAGGCATGAGTAAATAAGTAAGACAACATAAATATAAGTCCACTTAATTATCTGAGCCTTAAATACAAGGCAATAAAACCTAAAATCTAAAAAAAACCCACCCATTTGAGTTACTAACATCGGAAAGACTTCAGAAAGAATTTGTTTCTATTATTAAGTGGGCCAAATCCTGCAGCTCCTCAGTCCTGAGGAGAGGTTTGTCCAAGGATGATAACAGGCTACACCATGATAAACGATGACAGAAGGTGGTGATAAATGCAATGTGTTGCTTATTAGGACAGGCAGAGATAGGACGGTAAATGATGGACATCGATCTAATGATTTATTTGCAGAAGAATTGAAAAACATTCAAGCTCTAACTTAAATAGATGCGTTTAATGTAGGCTGCATGTTGGGATGTTACTAAACAGAATTGTGCAAAAAAGGAGTCTTCAGAGTACGGCTAGGGCTGCTGAAGCCTTAGGGTACTGTTAGGCCTGCTGAAGCAACTGGGAGCCACGCGGGAGCTCTCTGTTCAGCCTTCCTCTCACCCCTTCGTTTGTGTCTTTAAATCCTACCAAAGCTGGTGGTAGAACACGGTTAGGGCCGCACTGCGTAACGTCAAGTTGCAAATGGACAAACTGGCTTTATTATCACATCTTTATTACCATGCAGAGTAACGTAATATATTCAAAGAACACGAATGCTTAGGTTTTTCCTCCATCAGGAAACTGATAGAAGATATGAGTCTCATGAGGAGGTGGGTCAGGCTTTTCTGGTACTCTAGGCTCATTGCCCCGCACCTCCCTCCAGTTTCTCCTGAATCCTGGGCTTTATCCTCATGGCCTCCCCAGGCACTGTCACTGAGGGACGCAGAAAGTGTATGTATTTTCTGGGAGACAATGTCGGCCATCTCCAGTTTTGGCATAACTTGTCTTTCCTGTGACAAACACACAGAATCTTTAGAAAGAAGTTATTATGAACTAAAAAATATAAATACAAACTGTAAATACTACTGTCTGCAAATGCTAACGCAGACCACTACCATTGCCGTGAGGTTTGCTGCTCCCAGTTAAGTGCAACATCCAGACTAACGAAGTCGGGGCAGTCACTGATGTGGCTGTGTAATCTGTGCAGTACTGTAAGCTGAAACCAGAAATAAACTCATGTGCTCTCAAGGACAATTATCAGCTTTCACGGGGGATTTCAAAGCAGATGGGCAAAAAGACAGCGAAAGAGATGCTGCTTTTTTTTCTTTCAAGGAATAAGTAAGGAAAGAACCCTTTTTTTTTTTTTTTTCTCCCTCCTCCCCTCCTTTCTGTCCTTTAAATGTTGTCCCTCAGCCTTATGGTTACTGTTAAGGCAGTAGGTGTGTTTATTTGCTCTTTACAGAGAGGATCATCAGGCTAGATAGGTTACAAGATGCTGACAAGGTTTGGGAGACCTGGGTTTAATTCCTTCTTGCAGAAGACATCCTATCTAACCTTAACTAGCTCATGGTTCTACAATGTTTTCAAAATAGATTGTCTTTTTTTTTTTCCCTTTTCCTTTTTCTCTTTCTTCCC